>QRAM01000373.1:6894-22409 GCA_013436055.1 Halocynthia roretzi
CCCCCCCCTGCTATTTCTTTGTGGACCTCATAATAGACTCCTCAGTTCGTGATCTCCTCCCATTAGTGTATGATTGGGAACGAGTCTCGGAATTCTCGGATTGTTTTTGCCTGTCAATTTAACGCATTTTCAATCTTAAGTAGAAGCTAAGAAACCATGAAAGCATCACACACATGATTGGATTATCTTCCATTATGTAACTACCGTGCTGCGCGCATTGTTTATTGTTTTGTATTGTCTTGCTTCTCTCCAAAGAAAACATTATTTTTGCCGACGCAGACTTACAGGGGCCTCGATGATGTACATGGGTTAGTGACAAGGGGGCTTAGGGGGGAGATTTTTAGAAGATTAAAACTACAATAGAACCGGTTTAGTATGCACGGACAGTCTGTTGAAAAGACAAATCATCAACAAGAATTAGTCAGAAGATAGAGGGTCATAGGTTATAGGTTATAGGCCACGATTTCATAACACAATAACAACAGTAGGAAATTTGGCTGGTCCCGTGGATTTGCGAATTTTTGAAAGCCGGCCCGTTGATGACATATACTACATGTCATGTACCAGCATTCAGGCATTCTTACAGCGATATATTCTGCAATAACATTTACCTACACCATTTTATTCATTGCATGATAATTTCCCATATGCGGCCTCTAAAACCGTTTCTCAATCGATAATTTCTCACAGCGACATATTTTATCGCGTAGTCCGGAATTCAATGAACTTAAACATCGGGTAAGCGAGAAATGCCTAATTGCTGAATTAGGTAAACCTGATTTGTAACTTTTCTTCGGTATCTTAAACGGTTTATAACATGATAAATCATGTTACTAATTCATGTAAACTTGCTATCACGAGCGTGGTTATTCCCTCACTATTAAAATCTTAGAACATGTTCATGAACATGGTCTTGAATACCATCGATGTTATCTTTCTGCCAACGTAGACAACAGTTCGACGAATTGAGAAATTCAGCAGGAATAAGAAATTTTCAACCTCAAATTTGGTAAAAATGACATTTTATATTTCCCTCTACGTCACAGCTATACTTTATTAATTATAATGATTATTGAAATGTACAACAAATTTAACCTCAGAGAGTTCCGTCACCTTGCTAAATGCGAAAATATAATGAGGAATATCTTTTCAGCAGAAGTGAAAAACGGCAAAAGGTTTTATATATAAACGAATTTTTAACTTACGAAAAAGTTTATTTGCAATGTTTAAAATACGATGCTGAAGAAGTGTAGTGAATATTTCAATGTAAAAAAGCATATCTGTGCAGTGTTGTATGGTGATAGTAACAAAGGGATAAGTTATATTGTAATGAATAGTTTAATGTAATAAGACATATCTGTGCAGTGTTGTATGGTAATAGTAACAAAGGAATAAGTTATATTGTGATGTGATATCTTATAAGCCTCTCCCCATTTCCCTTTTTACTCCCTGAAAATTTCCTCCAGGAACCCCCTACGGCAATACGAAACAAATACCCTGTGATTATGAAGAAACGCGTTGAATAAGAAACTCGGAATTTTCTGATCTGGAATGTCGAAAGGTTTAAATTTCAGCCATAATTTTTAAATATGATTCATGCAAATTGCTTCCATACTTTCACTATCTCGGGAAATTTATCTCCTTGGTTAGAGCTGCGAACTCATCGTCCATTCATAGCTTAGTAATTTATTGCACGGAATTTTTTCTGTGATACCACGAACGGTAAACACCTACTTTGCTATTTTTTGAAAGTGATACCGAACACGTAGGCACAGCTTATTGGGAATTTTTTTGTTATTTCATTTGGTCGTTAACCTTATTTTCCAGCCCCCGCTTCCAGCTATTCCCGCAGGTCTGATGAATTGAACCAAAAGTAGCCCAAAATAATTAGATATTGACTTCGAAATATCGAGTGCTTTACCGAGACAGCTATCTGCTCACTGCTCTCGATGGATACAGACATACATTATAATTTAGTGAGCAACCCGGAAATGATAAAAATACACTTTCTCGACCGCAAACTAATAATTCCATTATTACTGAGATTACTGATTATTACCACTTATTGCTGATACCTAATATTGTCTAAGATAAGACGAATGGAAATTGGATTCTATTAGATTTTTAAAATTTAATAGATTCCAGAAAGATTCCTCACATTTAGAGGAGGATTATGAAATACGAACAAAGAACCCCGATGTTGCAACGTACTGCAACGGAATTATATAAATCAATATCGAGATGTTTGAAACGGAAAGGAATTTATCCATTGTGTTATTTGAGGCTTTATTTTCGTCGCTGGGGAGCGGTAGAGTGTTCCCGGAGCGCGCCCCGACTCCGGAGCATCTATTTTAGAAAATAGAATCTTATTCCATCTCACCAAATTGAGTTCAAATCGGTAAAACCGTTTAGCGAACGAACAAACATTTTCTTTTTTTTTTTGACAAGTTATTGAATTATGTTAATAAATTGAAAAACGAAATAATTGCAAAATGGTTATCTGATTAATGAAATTGAAGTGAATTAGATTTAAAAAAATATACCCGGTAATATAAAATAGTAATTTACCAGATGTCGAAAACAATCCATAAACCGATTAAAAATGCTAAAAATTTCAAATAATTTTGTGGAAAACAACTGAGTCTGATAATCTTCTTATTCATCGATATATAAAGCGTTAATAATATGTTTTGGTTTGGTTGGGTTTTATTGAGGAGAAACATTATCATAAAATAGCGCGAGACACTGCGATTGCATTGCAGATTAGCCAGTAATGTACAGATCTGTTATGCCAACAAGGGATTATTTAAAATAGTCTTTCGATACACTAAAATATCTGATGTTACACGTGGCATGTCAGCTTAGTGGTGACTGAATTAATTACTGTACATATTTGAGCATGGGACGAGGTTAATTCAGAGATAAAAATCAAGTAAATAAATGTTTCTTCACTCTCAATGACTGACTTTGGTGCGACTTACGAACTCTTTGCTATGGAGAGGCAGAGTTTTCGATTTGCCCAAAATTGTACACAGAGTGCATACGACCAATTAGTGATTGAATATTAACCAGATATCATAAGACAATACGAAAACCTGCAGTGCCACGTGTATCATCTTCAATGCAACCAAAATGTCAGCTACAGCTGCATTTCGTATGATACAGGAATATTTAGAATTATGGTACAACCGTATATAGCTGGTACAGGTGGTACTGTAAGTTCTAGTATTGTCCAATATTTTATAGTTCTGGCGCCAAGTTTTCGCTTCTTCAAGCATCGATGATATTTGGAATTTTAACGAAATCGCTAAGATAAAAAATCTTCTGGTGCGACTTTTATGCATAAGCGTACGTGGACTGGATTCAATTTGCTCAATATGTTACACAGAGCGCCATCGAAAACATGCAAGTTATCGACTTTTTAAAACCTACCAATGGCCTGAAATCCTAAATGACTTGGGAACATTAGCGTAAGCATAATGGGGACTCTTGGCTTTGGGCAGCGTTTTCGATTTACACAGATGAAAACATCGAACTAACTATATGTAAAATTTACAACTGTAAATTTGGTAAACTTTTTGCTTTAGCTGAAGTTTTGTACTTTGCGTTCGGTCGAAAATCACTTGTTTTTTTCCTTGAAATTCCTCTAGTTTGTTTTATCCGAATTTGCACGATTGCGTGATTGCAGCTTGCAATATTTGGCAAAGATTTAGGTTTTTACCTGATGTAAAACAAATCTTGAACGGGAGTGAGACAATTTTATCTCGGACACGTGAATTTTATCATTCCAATATCACTAATTTGATTTAATACAAGTACATATGGAATTGCAAGAATCACATATTCGGTTAAAGAGGATATCGATTAATTACCTTTATCAATATTTCAATATATGAAGTCAGTCTGAATATCATATATTTTAATTTGGTATGTGAATTAATCATATTATTCATTCATTTACCATATTGTAAATTCCTGAATTACAAATTACAAGGACTTATCGCATCTCCGTATTGAAATACCACTGGCATAGTTTCAGGTTATAATTTGAACTACGAGAGACATCAGTTGTATTTCAAATTTTGGGCGGTTTTTCGGTGGCCTGTGTCCGGCAAATATGAAAAATATAACCGACCGCTTCGACCTCAGACTTCGAAATTGCAAGTTGTTTCAACGCAAATTTTATGTATATTCCGTCATAATGCATTGCGTATTCCCGCCAATAGTCAAATTGACGCAACTTTAAATTTGATATGGAGCGAAAAATAGATGCAAAATATCTTATAATTTTCATATTATTCTGCAAAACGTGTCGCAATATGATATTCCCGCGCGTGACTCAATCTCGCGTGTTACGTCATAAAAGGGTTTCGATTTTGTGAATTGAAATGGTACCAACTTATATCAAGTATTCATTAATGACCTGGAAAATTCATGGCCCCGTGGTAACTAAACGTCACATGGAAAATACGAGGTCTGGGATATGATTCACCTTGTACACATTACGGTATTGCGATATCACTGTTTCAATTCAAATGTGAATGTGAAAATGATCTAATCCTAGTCCTGTTACCGAAATGGTGGGTGCAACTTCTAATATGTGGTCCTGCTCATTTTTGAGGGATGGGAGAATGGTAAGGGTCAGGTTTTTATAATTTTTTTTAATAATTTCTAGTTCATTGAATTATAATTTCGACCCCTACCCCGACTCTGAGCTGAATCTGACCCCCGAGAAATAATATTGACTCAATACCAAAGAATATTGTGATAAATTAATCTAAATAGTATCCCCACTCTACTAATACTTCATACCGCTCTCTTGACAGTAGTAAATACTACTCCGAAATCAGGGAAGCAATACTGGTAATATGAGCATCACTGACACTTACTTCCTGGTAAAGTCGGACCTCGAGTTATGCTATAAATGCTTAATTGAAAGCATAAAAATTTCCATGTAGTGCAATAATTTGTTAATTAAATGATTAACAAGCTAGACTTGTAATTTTCGTGTTGATATTATGGTAAAGTTATCTTAAAGATTGACGTCAGATATTTAGACAGAGACGCAATATGAGTTCTTGCATTATCTCTATTTTCCGTAGCTCTCCGAGCTCTTCCGTAGCTTTTTCTCGTGTTAGTGACTGTTTTCATTTTAAACTTAAGAAATAGGTAATAGCAAAGCTAAATAAACATTCTCTTTGTCTAGTCTAGACTGGAGCAATATTATTCGGGGTTGGGATGATTCCTTTGGCGCAATGTACACATTACAATATTTACATAATCTGTATTTCATGTTTTCAAACACAACTTCGAAAGTTTTCCTCAACCACAAATCAACTTTCACTATCATATATTGCTAAACCGAACAAGTAACAGTTAAACTTTAACTATCAGAAATAATACAATGAAGTAGCTGTATTGCTTCTGAGGCAATTATTCCGTTTACCAGCGGATGCCTAATGCCCGTAGAGAGATATACGGTGAAGCTGCACGAATAGTAGCTTCCCTTATGGGACCAGGGACGGTTTTACGACGGGTATTTGCCGTATATATATGCTTTATAGACGGGAGCATGCGGCGAATGTGGACAATAGATACGTTTATCTAGTACAGTATTCATTACGAGTTTTACATTATTAACGAAAGATTCCTACCTTGTTGCTGCCTTTGAGCCATGGCACCTTCTGTCGTGGCATATACGGCCAATGCCACCATCATAATAATCCGTAGAAACATAGTTCGGATACTATTTTTTGTTAGTAACATTGCTTGTTCAATCGTCTTTTAACTGCAAAGTATCGCAAGCCGCCTCTTATATAAAGGCGGCGACGCAGTAAAAAAAAAGGCGAGAGTAAATTTCTTTAATTTAAAATACTGCCCGATGAGTGATGAAAAATTCAACACATTCCATTTAAAATAGTCGGTATATATTTACGATTAGTAGCTGCAACATTCACGTGTGCTGTTTATAGTGTATATCTGTACAGTGTTGTATGGTAATAGTAACAAAGGGATAAGTTATATTGTAATGGATAGTTCAATAATTTTCTCCCAACGTGTTAACACAGTACGACGACAATAGCAAATGGGGCTGATGTTTCAAAATACATAGATATTATAGTAGTGACCTTGCTCGTTAAAGTTTTATTGCTATGAATTGAGCGCTTATACACAGAGTCACTGTGAAGAATAGAAGCGTAAAATTCATTAGACGCTCTTCACCCTTTGACGTATTCGACATTTGACTTTCCGTCTACCTACGTCAATAAAATGTTAATTTTTTTTACATATATTGACCGTAAGTTAGGGTCGAACGAAGTGTGTAATCAAACAAGTACTGCAGTGCTTCGTGCTGGTGTTAACGAAGTTTCCATTCTAATTATTTCAACTGCAAATCATGATCTTACTGGCGTGCATTATAAGCAACACGGATATTTGCAGGGGATGCAGGGAAAAACTCTCCGGGTTAGTTGCATGTTTTCAGTACAACTTTCTGAATCTTGTGATATAAGAATGAGCATGGGCCGACTTTAATTTTTGTATTCAATGTTTTAGTAATTTAAGACACCAAATTAAATGACGTATCCCATCGAAAACAAAATCCGCTATATAGATACCAACGGAGAAACGTCCCACCTCCGAAATGTAGTAAATCATCTCCAGGCTTCTATAAATATGGTAGTGAGTTTTTCACAGTAACCGAGAGTTATAACTATTTTTACAAGCCACTATTCCAAAATTCTTGCTTCAGGTATAGCGGTCTGTAATCCATTTCCAAACTTAAAATGCTGACAACTTCCATAGGGATTGCTAAAACGAGGTCTAATTACAGCAGAGGTGTGCAACCAGCGGCCCGCAGGAAGCTGCAGTTTTTGAGTAGAGTACGGCCCGTAACAGGAATTCAGTGCCACTGTTTTTGATGTTATATGAATAGCGAAGCGTCCCTAAAGTTGATTTATTTCATTTGCAAGAAAACCAAATCGATTTTTTTATGTCAGTCACCAGTAGATAGTCGATGTGAAATGCAAGTGCGGCCAGCCGTCTAATCCGGTTAAGTGTATTTGGCCCGGGAGTGTTACAAGGTTGCACACCTCTGAATCCGTGTCCACGTCCCTGTGATGACGCAGAATCTTGAACATCGTCAATATTTCTCTTCGATACAGTTCTCAATAACTTATTGTGTTTGTTAAATATAGTTCGTACCTATCATCCACGTGATATAAATAAAGTCTGTCAACCTTGTGATGAAACCCGCGAACGTGTTTAGCGATGACTACATCACGTTGCCAGACTACCACAGTGAAATTCAACTTTGTAAATCCTGTGGACGAAGTGCTAGTACAGAGGCATTTCTCAACAAGGACCAGATAAACATCTGTAAAGGGAATATTCAAAACTATAATTATCAATGGTTTTAAGTTATTACGCAAAAATGTATTTCTTATTCACACAACAGAATTAATTATTTCCAAACCTGCAACCACTACGATTAGTAGATCACGAGGGAAATTAATCAACGTTATTTTTGGAATACACGGAATGGTGTTAGCACCGATATCCGGCTTAACGAGGGCAAAATTAACCAGCGAAAATAGTAAGCAGCTTGGTGAAATCGTGTTAGTATTAGGATTATCCCGCCCTTGAGAATTCAAATTGGCGCGCGCGCATAAACTTGTGGACATTTGTAAGGACGTTCCTCCGCCCCAGAGACCAAATACCTTTAAAATACAAATCCCCAGGAATTACCGATATATATTGTACCAGCATATTATTAGTAAAGTGAATTAGTATTAGTATTAGTAAATCAGGTTTAAAATCTTACAATTAATTTTATGTTGTTACGTCATGAAGCATGTTGTTACCCTACCTAGTTTATCAAGCCTATGACATCACGAAGGGTCAAAATTAATCAAAAAATGTGCTCTAAGGCACACGAATAGTTTCTTCCTCATTCATGAAATTACCTTTAAATCACTTTTGTTATTGAAACCTATTTTCATCCCAAAACGTGTATCATACAAATAACCAATATATATATATATATATTTCCAGGCATGGAAAATATCGTTATAACAGCTTATGAATATTCCAAGTACGTTCTGATTATTCAGACTCAAATTCCTTAATTTCTGATCACGATTATCGCGCGTGCTCTGGAGTCGTGTCTTTGTTCTGTAACAATTAGAGATGGATCATTCGTCTCGGCGTTCGCGGTAATATTTGCAAACGGCAAATTATTTGATAAAAAAAAACTATTAAAAATATTTTTTAACAGAAATACGTTTTTTATGACGTTACAATTCCTGTTAATCGACTGACATTGAGTCAGTTATTGTGACGTAATATAGCAAATATTTTAATTCCAATAATTTCCATACAAATAAATTTAACAGGTATCTGAATATGACACCTACTTCGTCATAATTTCGATAAGTAAGCATCACTATGATGTCTCAACGCCACAAAACTCGTTCATGACTGCTCATATACCAGTTAATATTTGATACGATTTTGCTTTATGATAACATAATGGGAGGGATTTTTTGGAATTTGATTGTTTGAAACAGAAGTCGAAAGATAATTCAGTGATAATGATCATGACGTCACTGATAGTGACGTATGAATATTAACTCACTTCGTCATTTGTGGCAAATGATAGCTGATACCTTCGCTCGATATATATGCTTATTTATAGATAATGAATTCGATTCTACGGCTATCGCACGAAAGAATCTGTTTAGTAGTTTCACCTGGTCACGATATTCTTCAAATCATTTCCAAATTTCCCGATTAGTTCATTAGTTATTACTGTTTCCCAGTTTAACTGAGGATTTTGTCTGCGTAATATGAACCATTTTCTCCATACAAGCATCATTATTATACATTGTATTTGCTGGAATCATATATCCAAAATTATTATTCATAGTAAATATATATATTTAGCATAAACCCGGGATCTGACTTCGAACAGTCGATAACCAATCTTGACTTATTGGACAAGAGTCATTGTGACGTACGGGTTATACAACACTATATTATGCGTAACAATATCCTAATTCCAGTAATCTCATTGTTACCTATAGGTACACCATTGTATAAAGAAAATCGCTATGCACGTTTCTCATATTTGTGAAATTCAATATGTTGAATCTGTGTGAATCAATATAAGGAGCACGCAAAGCTTTCAATGATATCATCCGAACCTTTGTCTCCAAACGACCCCGTCATAGTTTTCAGAAATAATTAAATAATAGGAAAACGCTAACAAAGAAGTCTGGTGTTGCCCCGGTAAGTCTTTGAAGGACTTACTGCAGTGGTTCTCAAACTGTAGGCAATAGCCCAGTTGTAGGCCACGAAGACATTTTCAGTGGACCACAGAGCCATTTTGAACAGATTTTGTGCCGTGCTGCTTCCCGATTATGAATCTCTATAATGTATTTTTTGAAGTTAAAAAAATCGCTTATGGTTAGGCCCATTCAGTCGTTGTAACATTTTGACAAAACTTTGCGTAACAATTGTCGTGAGGATAGATCGTCGTTAAACGCGAGATGGTCGTAAAGTAAGGTAACCCTAGCGAGGGAACGAGATGGCTGTTAAGCGAGGTAACGGTCGCAAGTTTAGGTCGTCGTTAAACGAGCTGGACGTTAAGTGAGGAGTGCATATATTCCCTGAAATGTTTTCGTGAGAATGGATCCTAAATGTGTTCACTAAACAAATGTTATTTATTGTAAAATATCTAGAGACCTCCAAGCAATAGCGAGGCTTTACTGTAATTCTTAAAAGAAAAATTCATTAAAATTATGGGAACAGCGAATGACCTCAGCTGACTTCTCAGCTGCCTTATTGGAATTCCCGATCTAGAACAACCTGCTTACCGAGAATTTGTTGAGGTCACGACTTTCAATTTTGAAACTGAATCTAAATTGTCACCCAGCCAATTGTCAGACAGTTTTCTAGAATTAAGATTCCACTGAAACTACACTTTGTATACCGAGTTTTTTGTGACGTACTTTTATTTGAAAAATGCAAATTTTTCTCAATGGAATTTAAACTTAAACAGAGAAAGCCAGACCTTCAATAGCGTGGAGTTTGTTTGTAATTTAGATCAAAGACATTGCTTTCGATAATGTTTAAATTTCAAACCGGGATCTCAGAAGAGAAAGCCTACAGACACACACACAAACTTTCAAATGTGTTATTTACGCATACTGTATTTATTCGATCGTGAGTCGCCCCTGATTGTAGGCCGTCCTTGATTGTAAGCCGTGCGAAATTCTGTTAAAAAATTCATGTGAGCCGCCCTTGATTGTTGTATTGATTGTATAATTTATTATATTGAATTTGACCCAGGCAAGATTGGTTATATCTATTTATATCAATACTTTCACAGTTCACTCCGGCCAAAAAAAACGGTATTATTTATTTAAGACTTATCCGATGTTGAGAATTGCTGAATTTTCTCCCGTAAGCAAAAATTACGTAATTTGATTTCTAATGCTAGCGAGGCATTTCAAACATTTTTCGATATTAATAGACTCAAATCCCATTGTATTCGTCTATTCCCAACGTTAATTCTCATAATTTTTCCATTTCTGACGTTAGTTCCTTATGATGTAACACGAATTAAATACAAACCCTTAATTTTTTCAGGCGACATGCAGGGTAGAGCTAGAACTGCAATTCTCTTGAGTGGTTAATCATAATGTAAATTTAGTAATTTGAATATTTTTGAGACTATTCTGAAAATTCCTAGTATTCGTAATTATTTTAATGCTGTCGGAGCTTCCGTGTTCTGCAGAATAAAGATTGAAGCAACGTTGCATTAAATATTTGATTCTTGATTTGATATTTGAGACATCTGACAGGATGCACGTCATTCAGTAGTTTAAATAGCGCATCCTTGTCTCGTACAGTTCTAGGATTTTGCAAATGATCAGGATACATTAAAATGCGATTTTGTATTAACTATGATATCTCTAGAGAAATCTTCCACAGAAGTATGTATTTATGTTTTCATAATTAACCAGTGTTAGTACTTTCCCAGTGAGGCGATCGAGGGGACCGATGGGGCGCCATTATAACGCCGGGCTTAGAACTTCGATTAACATTACAGTCGTCCCTCCCTATATCGCGGTTCACTTATCGCGGATTCACTACATCGCGGATTTTATATAATATTGTATTGCATGTATTTTAATGTAATATTTTATGTATTTTATTTCATGATAAATGCCGTGCCGTACAGTACTAGTATGTTTGATCGATAAAAGTGCTAAAAAATTAAATAACCGGTCAAATGATTGTGGTAAAGGTTAATAAGGTAACAAAGATCGTGTGAATGATTCATAATGGTTTAAAATACGTTTGAATATATTCAAATAATTAATTAAATATGTGGTTATTACTTCGCGGAGTTTCACCTATCGCGGAAGGCTCTGGAACGCTCTAACTGCGATAGGTGAGGGATTACTGTAATTTGTTTCTGAAGCTAAGTATGTAACTTCGTGTTATCTTCAGATCACACGGCCTAAATTCTGTTGGGCAAATTCCAGTAAAACATCTGTCAATGTTCGGTCATTATCTGCTCATTATAAAGCCGTGATTTGGAAATCATTCGACTCAGACTTTGAATCTGACATCAGACATCATTACGTTTCGTGAGAAAACCACCGATGGAATTAGTTTGACTTTTCCAACCGACTTAATTAACATATAACAAGGATGTACGACATTTATGTACACAACGTGGTGAAAATGGTGTGAGATATTCTCAGTGGCGGGTATTGCGCAATGTCCTGTGGAAAGGTACCACTTGAATGGATATATAAGCTACGGAAAATGATCACCAAAATCTTCCATCATTCCATTCTTGAAAAATATCAAAATATTGCCTTTAACTCCTCATCATAATTCATGAAACAGTCAGTAGAAGCCGCTGTCAGGAGGGCTTCCACAGTATACTACTATTAAAAGACCTACAGTGTAGTGTATTTTAACACGTTTGTATAATAAATGTCGAACAGATTAATGCCTTTTGGGATCGAGCTTTCCCCATAATATTACCACAGTGATGGAGGCAAACGTACACTGGCCCGGGCTTACTACTTTACATGTTGTGACTTAAAAGGTCCTGGTTTCCTTATTCTACAATCTGAATTTAGAAATGGTCAGGATGTGCGACATTTAAGTGTGCAATGTGGAAATAATATGGAGCATTTGTTGATTGAAATACTTGGATGGGAGATTTGTTGCACGGAATATCGAAATAAAATTTCCCCAAGACAACAACAGACAGTTTACATCCAAGTAATACGTAAAGCGCACATGAGAAACTCCACGGATTTCTTACGTATCGTGAGGTCATGACCTCTGGTTACCACGAACATTTGACATGAACAGACTGACAAAGCAAAACTAAGAAAAAGTAGAAATTGGCTAAGTGTCAATCACTCCAATGCCAGATTAACAATTAAGCGCGATACAGGACATGACCTTTCAGTGAAAAATTGTGTATTCAAATTACATCAGAGGGTTACCAGTTTGGTGAAAAATAAGCAAAGACTTGTCCTATATTTATATTACCTTGAACTTTGAAATCACACCTTACACATTCTGGTGACACTTACTATAAACGTTTTTCAACAAACCTAACACTTCCACGCGTTCTGGTTTGGCTGGTACATTTGGCATGATTTAATACACATGTATATATATTACTGTAATTATTTCGCAATGGGTAAATATCATAAAATATCACATTATAATATAATGTAAGAAATAAAAATTCCAACACATACAAGTCGTAAGATTTACGGACCAGTGAGAAAATATCGCTGTGAGAATTTGGCGTAAGAAACTGTTCAATTCCCGTTAGAATATGAATGTCATTCGTATGTTACTCATTATACACTCCTGATTACAAGGCAAGATGCTCCATATATCTGAGAAACCCTGCTGCGTAGACTGGAATAGTCTTTCATTCACCGAAGCTTGCAAGCGCTTCCTTAATATACCCAGTCAATCTATCTGACACGATCTAGATCAGCGAATGAGGGGAATTCGAAAGTAAATTCATCGCGTATATTCGAAACTCAATAGTCCAATTTAATTTTACTTTCCTGTACTGTTTACTGTTCGGCGTCTCGCCTACGATATTCTTCAATAATATTCAGAATTACTAGACTCCCTGGGACGATACCGGAGAGGAAATCCGGAAATCTATTTAGTTTTGTAATGAATTTATTAAACATTACATAACATACACATATATATGCAGAGATTCAGGTATACGGAAAATGCATACATCAAATTGACACTAGTCCCTCAGTACTGTATATGCGAATACGTAGTTATACGAGAAACCTATTTCTACCAGCCCCCCTCCCAAATGGCGTACATGGATTGTAATCTTTTAATATAAATATGCATCGTAGATGCAATGGCGCGACGACTGGGCATATCGCACAAGATTCAAAGGATTAAAGTACTTCGTATATCTGAAACTCTGTTCCTGTTCTGTAGACTGGAATAGCGCGTACTAGTAGATAATGTATGAACCACGTGTAAATCTTCTTAATTATATTGAAATCTAATTCCTGGTTGAAGGCGATGTCCGTTGNCTTCGTATAATGTATTGGAATGGGTTTCTTGTACACAAAAATAAACAGTATTTTGATCATTCATTCGTATGTTTTTTGTCCAATTAGACATTCAAAAACGTTGTGCCAGACTGCAAGGTTGTCTGCTTGCCGGCACTTTCAATCTAATCTTAATCTGGAACAACAAATACAATCTTGCGGCCGCTGCTTCATATTTTCACTTAAGATTGTGGTTCCATTGAAGCGAATCTGAACTTCCTGGATTCGCATACTTTCGTAATTAATTAGTGCTAAACGGATAACGGCAGTTAGGTAGGAATGCAAAGCGGAGTCAGTGCAACGACTGGCAGATTGAAAAGGGGAAAAAGGGGCTTTTTCAACGTTTAAAGAAGTGGTGGCAATGGACGTGACAGCTATTGTAAATTATTATGTGACAAAGAAAGCACAATGCGTTTCGTTGGTAATTTGACACCAAATCGGATGTGCAGACTCGGACTAAGAATTAGAGGAATAAATCGTCCGTCACGCCTATCAAGTACTATACAGTCGTGCCTCGTAGCTGGAACGCTCCTAACGTCGAACGCTAAATTTCAGAGAAATTCCATCAATGTGTTGCATAACATTGTCACAGTAATGCACTTCGTGAACTGCAGTTCATGAGAATATTATCAAACATGATATTGCGATCACGATGTTATACCTAGTCATTTTATGGAAGTGGGGCAACCTGACACTTACCTGGGCCCCTCCCTACGCTCCGTGTTTGATCTTCCGACATCTGACAGTCAGATTTGTCGAGAAATATTTTAAATATTGTCAAATTTGTCATTCCTGACGAGATGGCATCGATATATTTCGCCCTTTTTGACGTTATCATAATAAACTTGCGTTAACACGTGCAGGTATTTCCGCCATCTGTCTCAAATTATCTACAATTTGTTGCCTGTGACCTTTTTATCTGATAAAATAGGTGTTTGCTGATAAAGATAAGAATTGATCATACTACAAACAATTTTGAGTAGACACTTCGCTGTTAGGCCACGTCTAGTAATGGTCCCGGGGCTCATGAGGCCCTGATATTGTCATTTGAACCTTGCAGGCAACGCTAATGCAAGGGCAGTAGCAGTCGTCAGATCTTAGGATATTTCTGTCTCTGTACAGAGTATACTATACGGTCCCTTCATGACAAAAGAACACTTATTTCCAATTAGAAGGAGGGCACAGCACTTGGAAGATGCAGTACAGTTGTTTTACAGACACTTGTACATTAAGTTACACAAATATTATACTGTACAGTACTAGCAAGTTGACATGGGCACTCATTCCGAATTAGAAGGAGGCAAAGTACTTGGAAGATACAGTACGGTGGTTTTACAGGCACTTGTACACTAAGTTACACAAATTTTGTACTGTACAGTACTAGAAAGTTGAGATGAGCATTTTTTAATGACCAAATGTCATCAAATATTACATATTATTTTAATGTATTACTTTTATTCAAATTAAAGAGTCATACTGAACCTTCTATGTAAAAAATCACGATCTCCACACTTAAAACAAGGGGCAATCCTTCCCTGTCTGTCAGCAAATGCTGGTTTTCATTCGCAGTATCAAAAAACACTTGTTGGGATATATTGTTATAAACATTGTATGGTCATAATATTGACGAGAAAATACCATTGTGATATTAGTCACGTTGTTGGACGGTTTGCGGTCTAATAAAAAGTGCAAGTGTTATATTTTGCATGCATTCCATGGTAATGATAAATGATCCATAATAAACAAATAAACAACTGAAATATTTCGTAATAGTTCAAGAACAGCTGTAGGGATGCGGGTTGATGCTGAATAATGAATAAAGTTTAGCTGTCTCGCGTACTTACGAGCCTTGTTTAAAATGTCTTTCAGCTAGAAATG
>QRAM01000373.1:28245-69271 GCA_013436055.1 Halocynthia roretzi
AAACTGGAATCCACCAGAACCTCAGCATTCCTCTGCAACCTTTCAAGACATCTTCTAGAACATTGGTCTGAAAATTGTGGGTCGCGTCCCCAAGTGAGGCGCAGAAAAATTCTGGGGTAGTTTATTATTTCATAAACAATAGAAATATGCCTGCTGCATTTCATGAAACAGTTTTGTTGCATGACATTTGTGAAACAGTTTTTTGGGGGATAATATTTCCATATATTGTATCTATTAATAAAGTAATTTGTTAATAATCATTATTCTCTGTAAACTATCTGCGCATGTTGGGTACTCTCTGATATCAATTTTTTCAATCAAGTCGCTTTAAAAAAAGATGTTAATGATGCCTCTTTTCCAGACTGCTACATCTGTATAACTGATTAGACTTCATTTTGAATTCAGTAGTTTATTATGGAAAGCCAATATATTGATGAAACCCAACTGCAGTTAAATATTTTCTAACTTTCATCGCTTAAACATACTAGTACTGTACGGCACCCCCCCCCCCATGAAATAAAATACATACAATATTACATTTAAATACATACAATACAATATTATATAAAATCCGCGATGTAGTGAATCCACAATAAGTGAACCGCGATATAGCGAGGGACGACTGTATATTCATAGTTACATGTGTATAGGAAATGACATGATATGTACTTTGATTCATTCGCACGATCTAGAATCGAACGCTGCAATACAATACGGAGGAACCTTATTTGGCAAGTCGCTCTGTCGCTGTTATGGAGTCGCTATTTTAACGGTCGATATCTCTCCCTAAAGTCAGGACAAGCATTTTTCCTCGCTCTCATGACATTTCAAATTCGTAAACAAAATCTGCAGCAAGTAAATTGATAATATATTATCGTTCCGGTCAAAGAGTAAAAAACTATTGAAACGAGATTGTTGTTGTTACTTTGTTGTCTATGGGTGAACGTAATTTAATCAATTATTTGAAATGTCAAATCAATTTACAAGGTGGGTAAGATGTGGGTTGCGTTAACGGGATCCCAATGACCCATATAATTTGTTTTTATTTATAATACATCGCACTATTTCATTATTCTATTGCGCAATACCTTATTTTAGGTGATACCGTAGTACGCCATGAAATTGTTTCAATAACCACAATGTAAGCAGATTGTTGACGTAAGACAGGCATTATGTCGTATGAGTAGTACGACAAACACGTAACAATTAGCGACAAATACGTAACAATTAGCGACAAATACGTAACAATAAGCGTAAACAACACTAGTCTTTCAAGCGGGAATTACCGGGACCGAGTTGTCCTGTTAGTAACACTTATATGTAACAACCGTCAGAGGAGGATTAGATATATTATGAAAATGTTTTCGTGACCCACTATTGAGCTATGACTCTCAGTTTGGGAACCACTAGACTATAGACTGTATACAATGCTCCAAAGACATTGCATAGTTGCTTTAAAATTTGCTTTACAAGTGCTTTGAAAGGAAGGATGATAGTTATGTTGTCTTGTGTCTCGTGTCAACACACAGATAATCTCAATGACGTAACAACGCTTAGCTCTGCCCACTCGGGCTTTTCCCTCATTCTCCTCATTCCTCATATTCATTTCCATTTCAGGAAAAATTCTCGGTAAATTTATACATGCTGAGCTTGTTACATTTGTGATGTAATAATGTCAGGGTATGAGGTCACGAATACCTTTCTCGCTAGTGACGTCGGCCACTCCTGTCACAAATATTCCACATCATCAAATCTATCCCAAGGACAAACCTTAATTTGAAGGTCAAAATTATTTTATATACAAGCTAGACGCGTGGGAAGTCCATAGTTCTTGAAACTTTTGATTTCTGAAGCTGCCGCTGCCCTTTTCATCCAATATATTCTTTTATATCCGGAGTGACCAACCTTTTGCATTGCAATTCTATGACGCACGAGTCTAGATGCGCAATATAACCTTAATCAGTTCCTGTGAAACTATGTTAAAGACATATTTATTATTTTACATTATATATTGGTGAAACCTATCTGCGTTTAGCACTAATTTAGTCAAAATTGAATACAGTTTAACTCTTGTACCATTCAATTGTAATAAAATCTGGAAATGTAAAAGATTTAGCATACCAATAAGATCATATTAAACCTTTAAAACCTATTTCTTGCTTCAAGCTATTTGTATTAAGTGTAGCGTCTTATATTATTAGGACACTGTGTTGTGGAGACACTGCGAATATACTCTCGATAACCAGGGAGGGAACTCCGCAATTGTTGTCCAGTAATCGGAAGGTCACAAAAACGAAATGTTAAACTTCGGTTAAACGATGCTCATAAGGTATAAATTAATCACGTGTCTCATGTCTGTATACTTCACTTATATTATATGTTATATCAAGATCAGAAACTCCTTGTACATGGTGAATAATTTATTTTTCTTCAAAGAAGCGGTCATAATTTATATTGCATTTAGTACGTAAGCAGACGTATGTGACATCATAAATACAATGAATGACGTAAAATGATAATGCACATATACAACACATCATAAATAAATTAAATAAATAAATAATTTTTACCAGAAATAATAATCATGATCGAACGTCAGAAATTGTGATAAATACAAAATATAAATCCGCTAGATGACGTTGATGAGTTCGCAAACAGCCTGCGGTGCGTGACGTTCCATGATTGGTGAAATATCCCGCGTCCTCAGTGCGCGTAAATTCGTTAGCTGTTATGTCATAAATAAATTCAGTCAGTCATTCCGTCCAATGTCACGTCACAAACAAAATATCTTACCTGGGAAGTTGACAAATAGACCACACGCGGGAAAATTATCCACGTGACTTTTCCACACGAATTCGCTGTAACGACTTCGTATTTAATTTGATTCCCGAGCATATTCCCAAGACGACGAGAATGTGGACCGTGTGTGTCGCCAAGTAATCTATAACCAATGTATTACAGTGCATTTATGCTCGCTGTGACGTAATGCGACTCAGCATATATGTATGTATAAAAAATATGCGTTATGTGGGTGTTGCAAACGGGACAATTGCCCCATTACCCGTGGGCATGAACGAGGTAGTTGCCTTACTTAGGTTCAGAAGTAATACAGCTACGTCATTGTATTACTGCTGATAATGCATTCCTACCTTTAGCTAGTTTGTACATTACTGAAAAGTTTAACTGTTCCTTGCTCGGTTTTATTAAGGTTAAATTATCATTTGATCTCTAACACCTTCAATAAGCTATCTAAGATGTAACTTACGACATATATGAAAGCTAAAGCAGATTCTTTTGATCTCCACTTGAAATGTTGCATAAAAATTACTTAACAATTGTAATTTTAAAGGATTACCCGGGCTTGGTTTCTATGTTGGTTTTTTAATAGCTTTATTATTATGAAAATAATAGTAAAACTTCAGTTTCACCTTTTTAAACTTGGTGGGTTTACCATCACTGATTCTTGATCTATTTGACGTATATTTCTGAGTAACATCATGATACCTTCCCATTTACGATTTGCCGGATTTCTGCGTTCCTATGTTGTCGAAAACAAATTAGTTAAAGGAAGTTTTTGAAAGTAAATAAGCATTGTGTAGCGCTCGGAGCTGAATTCACAAGGGAACAGAGGGGTCAAATGAACTTTTGGAGGCCGGTGATATTTTAGACCCTGTATATGATGCATATCATTGTATATGGGAGGCAGGATCGGAGGGACTTCCTCAGTAAAATATGTAGTTTGAAGAAGTAAAAGCACCACAACACTTCATGACCTAACGTACAAACTTAAAATTATAGTCGACGATATTTTTACAGTCAGTAAAATTGAGAAAAATGAATTCTTCAGAACTCATATATTTTTTTCATAAAAATGCGGTTTATCATTCATTGTAGTTCATTTTTAATTTGTCATGTAATTTAATTTCCGTGTTGAATCCAGCCGTGATTAAGTTTGTATTTGATAGGTTGAAAATTGAAACTCACTCGTATAAGAAATGATAAAACAACTTTTCCGAGTTTTTCGTGTTCTTCGTGAATTACTTGCAACTGTAGATAAAGAGGAAAAGTCTTTAACAGAAAAGCTCTTACTATTGATTGTTTCATATACATTGGGGCTTCGTACTTCGTACTTAATCCGTTTGAACTCTGAATTGTTCGAGTTCCGAATCAGTTACCCCGATTAGAAATAATGGAGCGTGAATTAATCCGTTACTAGACCCAAATCCGAACCCATTTTAATAGACTTAAACATTAAATACACTTAATTTGAGGGGAGGGTGGGTATGCCCTGAATACAGTGAAAGCACGTTTCTACAACGTCGGTAGTACAGTAGTAGCAGGTTTGACAGCGACCCCAAAATGGCGACCTCAGTATAGCGACCACAAAATGGCGACCTAAAAATATCACGTAAGAGCGAAACTCTAGCCTCTACCCAACCCTAGTCCCAACCTCAACCCAATTCTAATCCTAGTCTGGTTTTTTAGTAGAAGTCGTTCTTAGGAAGTCGCTATTTTCCCGGGATGTCATGCAGCTTCTCAGATTTTATTCCCTGCGATGACGTAGATATCCCTCATAGGCAAACCAGTTGTACAATAGGAAACTTACCTCTGCTACTTTTCTACTTCCTCCGATAGAATGTTGAAAATAGTCCGAATTATGTTTTATGATGATTTTGTCAACGTACATTGAGCCGTGATGTGTCAATGATCTCATTGAATGTTTTGGTTGAATGTCAAAATCAACTGAAAATAAACACAATATATAGTCAGCAACTTGGTCATTAGTTGTAATGAAATTGTGGTCATAAAATCTCTCACTTTACGCTATACCAGATCTTGCTTATTTCTAAGATTTCTGCTTATTTTGAAGAACAGCGTCTTAGAAAATATTATTGTTTTTATTTCTAAGAATCATGCTTATTTTTGATTTGCGTGCTCAGTTTGTCTTATTGGACGTAGAAAGTATCTAATCACATATGTTGGTTATGACTATCGGTATGACCCTTTCCTTTTCTCGAAATTCATGAGATGCACTAGCTGTTATCCAAGACAAATAATGACTGCTGAAGCAAATCATTTATGATGAAAAATATTATAAGTGATTTGATCTTTCTCGCTAAGCATTTAACTTTCGTCCTTACCGTGACCTCCAGTATTCCTTGCTTTCCAGTAACGTGTGTGTGACCTAATAGTACTCATACTCATGATAGGTCCGTGCTCTTGAGCGCCACACGACGGATACGATTGAACGGAAATATCGACCATCAGATTTTCAATGGCGCCCTTGCACTTATCTTGAGTCTTCAAAATTCCTTTACGTGTGAAATAAAGAAATAATGTAATGTCGTCACAAACAATTTTTTCGTAAAGATGTGTTACATTAAGCATAGGCCCGGGACCCACAAGCCGGTAAATCCGGCTGTAGTGACGCATTGGGGATATCAGGCGTAAGATTTCTCACTGTCAGAATATTAATTATAAGATTTATTGACCAGTAAGAAAATATTGCTGTAAGAAACCTCTTTCACATATATAATATTTTCTTCCTCTACAATCAATGTCCATCCAGCTTCCGAGCGGGTATCCTGGGAACGGCTCCGTCATCAATAAAAACATGCAGTCCTCACCCTCGCTTCCTCGGAATACGAAATTGTTAGGTTCACCCGGCCCCCATTTACGGAACCCCTAGAAAAATTATATATTCAATATATTGTCACAATCACTAAGACTTGATGATTGATAATGGATTAGTTGCAGATTATCTTAAAATTTCATTGTGTTAATGTTATCATGATGATGATATCATAATGATTATGCCATAATGATGACGTCATGATGATGTCATATCCTTACCTGTGTCCCAACTTGTTTTGCGTTCACCCACACCCAAGTCCCTTCTTCATTGCGATCGTGAGCACCCACGTGGTATCCAGGATCGAATGGATCGTCACTCAGCCATTCCTCCTGATTGAACAAACGATTCTCTCTGATATGATTTTCTATTTCCTCCTGCTTCTTGTGATCGTCAATTACGATTAGTGATCCTCCTTCTGCCCATTTCTCGCATTTTCCGGATGCAACTTCATAAGTGACTTGCTCGTGAAAGAATCCAATCTCCTTATCTCCGTAGACAAATGTTGAAAACGCTGATAAAGACAGATAACGATAAGATTACAAGTTACAAGTCAGTGACTATAAGTAATACCATCTCACAAGTTCCGAAGTAACATCTAGGGAGTTGTTTTAATATTGTAATTGTTGTACAAATCTGCCAAGCCTAATTGTACCTGGCATTGTCTTTACGAGTCTCTATGCCAAGGGTCTATAAACTACGGCCCGTGTGCTGGATTCGGCCCGCCAAGCAGTTTTATTCCGCCCGCACGGACGTGATGTTTTCTTTGAAAATGTCTTACGGAGATTTGGATACTTAGGTTTGCATCCACCTATGACATTTTGTAGTCTGTGTAGTTACTTCTCGTGTTTCATTGCATGTAAGAGTTAGGTTTGTGACGTAATTAAGAGAAATTATAGTCTCGTGAGCGACTGTGTAGTGAGTAGCAAGTGTGTTACTTTTTTCTTTGGCCCGCGAAACTGAAATAAATCATAATGCGGCTCGTCTTTTAAAAAGTTTAGAGACCTCTGGTCTAGACATACGGGTTAATAAACGAGCGGATCTCTCTCCCAGAATCAAGGTTTATAAACTAATAATGAGCACGAACAGTAAATACAATACAATTTTTTATAAACAGCGGTAACCATGATGTCAGCAAACTATAGTTAAGTTCATCAATAATTTTTCATACCTTCCGGCTTTGTTTCAAGCACTCGCCCACAAACGTCATCAAATGTGGTAGCTATGACGTAGATAATGATGAAAAATATATTCACTTTCGAAATCATCTTCCTTGCGTAGCTAATTCGAAATTTAAAACTATGAAAAAATGGATTAGGTTAGGTAAATCGAAAAATAGAAATTCACATGACAAATTAGAATCAAAAGTAACAGACAGAATACGTTTAAATTACTTCCATTCGTCACTTCAAATCGAAACTCTTCCCTGGGTTTTGTGTTATACTGGTCAATATGCAGTGGTACTTCGTACTTCACACGTTCTAGACTTTGACTACTAAATTTGAGAGAAATTGGATTCGGAGTTCGACCGATACTTCTGCTTTCGAACTAGTTTATTCAGGGCACTCGTTTTTCAACATAAGCTCTGCTAGATCATTTTTGCCTCGTCAACTTTGACGTTTTCGAAATTAATAACGAATACTGAGATTAAGAGTCCCTCGCTATCTAGCAGTTCACTTTTCGCGGCTTCACAACCTCGCGGATTTTCATCTATTAAATATCATTTCAATTAATTTTTATGAATTTAAATTTAAATTTAATTCTGATTCAATATTTTTAATTTTAAATAACAGATCAGATGATTGTAGGAAAGGCTCTTACGCGATAGGTTCTGTCTCTCTCGCTGAGCAAGACTCGCGTAAAGTACGGCACGTGTTTACCTTTATAAAATTTCACATGCAGATATATACAGGATTGCATATTTGCGTTATGAAGTTCTGGTATCTTATGCCTAAGGCAATTTTTGAAGAAACTATGTTGAAACAATTCATATAACTCAATAAACTATCAAGTATGATAAACAGCAGCAATTTAGAGAGATTTTTAAAGGATTAACTGTTAAACAATCATGCAATATAGAGATTTAAATTTCTGGCTTGAAAGTTCCGAATACGCTCCCCTTTAAGTCAGAAATCAAGTCACTGTGATCAAAGACACCTATTAAATCGCGTTTCCTTACCTACATACTAGCCATCAAACACAATCCCGGAGATACGCGCAGTACCCATGTATAATACTCGCTCCAACTATGACGTCCACATAGTTGTAAAGGAATTATACCAATGTATAACACGTATACATTAGGAGCCCCTTCAATTATCTGCACATTTAATATATTAAGGATTGAAGGCCAATCGAGCTAACCAGAGTTCCGAGCTATCCGAAGTACAACGGGCTTGTATTTTATACACATACTATCATAGAAACCTTGAATTGTCCAGGCAAACCTTCAACTTGGTAACAGGGTCAAATTATTACAGTAACAAACCAAGCTTATGCAACGATCTCTTTGCTAAATGCTTGCAAACCTTCTGGTAAAATCGACTCGCGGCAACGAGACAACGAGATATTTACATGTAGACAGTGTCGAATTAACATAAATGGAAGAATAGCAAATGACGCAAGAGTATCAACTGGCACGGGTCCACACAACCTGTGGCAAAATAGTAAAATCGAAATCTCACGCTCTAACAACGATATTTACATGTTGAAAGTGCCGGATTAATATAGCAGCCAAGAGCAACGAATTCTACGACCACTGCGATTTGGATTTTTGTCCAATAATTTCGTGTATCAGATTCAATAACCAAATAAAAACAGTCTCTTGTAGAGTATTATACTGTGTTCAACATTTAACACATGCAATTCATGAATTCTTCTTCAGCAATCGCGTCTGCAGTTGGCAAATTTCTTTTGAATTATGCTTGTTCAACGCAAATATGATACGGGTTATTAATCAGGGGCAATTCGACTATTCTATGAGTGCATTAACATAATCCGAGCATCCGAAATAGAGTACAGTAGGACCTTGCAGTACGAGCTTAATTCGTTCCTAGTCACAGACCGCCATCGTCGCTCGTCGCTCGTCGTACGATACAAAAATATTCACGAATGGCAGCTCGTAAAGCAAGTTGCTTGCACAATAGTGCAAACGTAGCACAAGGTTCTACTGTATTTCAGATTATAAAACGCAGAACGGCACACAAAAATTCCTTGATAGTTATCTCGTCCGAACTCTGCAACACTTTGTTTGCTTTGATACCAAACTTAAGCTAGCTCTAACGCTCTACGATGTTGGGTGCTGACGCAAGCCCTTTTATATATTTAGCAATCGATAACAAGCCCACACATATAATTATTAATTTCTTAGCTGGTTTAGAATTATTTGACAACATAATTTGCCATGTTGACGTCAAAAAGGAAAGCGAAAGATATAAAACATAATGAAACTGAGTTTCATTAAATCTATTTTATCGAAGCTGATGATTGACATTATATAAATATTCAACAACAGCTCATTCTTATCTTCATATATGTGAATAAAATACCATCATATACCATCTCAATATAAATTCTCGAATATTATCTAGTGAGCTTTAAAACATAAAAATAAAATTAAAAAAACGTTCATTATAAATTTGTAAACTATCATCCAATATGACCCAATAAACTGCAGCAACTAGCGCTGGTTATGCGACTGCATTATATAGATTAAATTGGGTTTGGGTATAGCTGTTAGTAATTAATTATTATTTCAATTTGTCCGTTCAAATCGAAACTCTTTCCTGAGATTTGTGTTACACGGCACAATACAAGATACAATTTTAAACTTGCTTTCTCCCTCTTTCAATCATTTCAACATTAAATGCTTTTAATGATTTCTCTCGTAAACATATAATATACAGTGCGTCATATTTTGTACTCATATTCATATTAAAATCCGTTCCCAGGCTCTATTCCCAACACATTTTAATAAATTCAAACAGTGGATAGACATTTAAGGTAAATATAACACAATGCACTGAATACAGTCAAAGCTCGTTACTTCGACGTTCGTAAGTTTGAACTAATTTCGTGCGTCATACGACCCTAACTTCTCTAAATTCAATAAATGCACGATAATACGCTTGCGAACGGCAGCATGTTGCAGTGAACAATTTGGTTGATTTCGATGAGTCACCATTGTAATCATATCATCCATCTTGTTATATTTGAATATAGTAATTTTAATATGGTAGTACGTTTGTAATCGCCAGCATGTTGTAATTGCAGTGAGCAATTTGGTTGATTTGTACTTCAAACAATTCAGGGTTTCGAACGGCCTTCTGGAACGGATTAAATACAAAGTACGAGTCACCATTGTACTCATATCATCCATCTTATTAATTTTTTCACGCATGAATATGGTAATTTTTGGTCAGTGGACGTAAATGGCTGCTGATCACATCATTATCGCTAGTTCATCTGAGTTTTTATTGTTTTCCTTCAAAATATGTCATGTACGTCACGCGCGGAAGTCGATAATCATGACATTTTGTTGCCCAAAATGACGAATGTTTATCGGGTCAGAGTTGTTAACTTTATGGATGAGCACTTAACATTTAAAACTATAATGTCAGCGTGTTAAGCTGAATTTTTGAGCTTTTAAAAATTGTAAAGAAAGCTTGTACAGTCGTGAAAGGCTAAAACTGATTTTTACATTGAAAAATATACAATACCAGCACAGAAACCCGGCGCTGCTCGGGTGTGCCTTTAAAAGACAATAACACAAAGGTTAACAAGGGTCATGATATTGATTGATTAGGCTTTTGATGTTCATTATTATCAAGTCAGTCACATGGAAAACACAAATTTCTTCGTGAGTGATTGTATCAATTCAGTATAATGTCTGATGTCCAGAATATTGTGACGTATAATCTCATAAATAAATGAGAAACTGTGTGTGTATGTGTGTGTGTCTGTTCGTGTGCACATAACTTCTATTGTTCTTGACTCGTCGGTCTGGAAATTTGCATCGGGGTCTGCTCCCAACGATGAAGTGCCATGGTCATTGGATTCTCATCGCGGCCACATCGCGGCCACATCGCGGCCACATCGCGGCCACATAGCGGCCACATCGCGGCCACATCGCTTTATTTTGATTGATTTTGACAAAAGAGCAAAATTGCTCTTCGTGATGCTCAATAAACTAGAGAGTTTAAATTAGTAACTGAAAAAAGGGAAATTATATATATACAATTTCTTAAAAATATACCCATGAAAATAAAGGGAAATTTGGATGACGAATAACGTACGTATAAAATTAAAAGGTCGCACCAAATGACGTAATGAAGCAGTGGCGTAATAAAAAAACAGTAGAAAAAAACATTGTAAATATAACTTATATGATTTGGGACGTGATGTCTGGTGTCTAGATTCTAGAATGTCGTGAAACATAATAACAGGCAGTGTATGTTAAAACTGTCGTAAATATTACAATAAGGTGAACACAATTATGTCATGTAACTAAGAAATCTTCGTGAACATATTTATATTCAATTCATCTGATCTACTCTGACTCGATAACAGATAATTTATCTATTAATGTCTTTCTGTTGAGCTACTTAATTTTCGTCTTAAATTTAATCTCAACTTTCTACTCAAGAATTTACTGATACACTTGGACTTCGTCTTGTACTCAATAATATTTATATATATATTGACTTTAGTAGAAGTAGTCTCACTTCATCTGCTCCCCGTCTAACCATATGATGAATTATATTCATATAAGTCGTTTGATTAACTTGATTTTTTTTTTATTGAATTTGACCTCGTAATGTACGTATTTACAGTATTAGTTAAATGAAGTAGTCTGTAGTTTTTTGTTAGTTTTCTAGTTCTAGTTAGTATAAGTAACATCCTTTGCTTCCTTTTTTTTATATTCTCTCTGGCACTGGTTTTCTATTGAACAATTAATTTTTCCACCATCAGCTATGAATGGATAAATAAAATTTATTGAAAATGTAACAATGAAAATAAAATGAAAATGTTGATGATGAATAAATAATGATATTTAAAATAAAAATTTAACACCAAATGACGTAATGAAGCAGTGACGTAAGCAAAAAACAGTAGCAACGGCGAATGACGTATAAATAGGCAGTGGCGAAAATATTCCCTTGAAAATATAAATATAATTTTTATAAATATAGATTTATGAAGTAATATATGACGTCAACGTCTTCATGTCGTCACGTAAAAGCGCAAATGTTTCGCATGACGTGATCGTACGTATTTTTTTTCCGTGGAGTCGTGTTCACTCTCTGCAGTATTCTTATCTGTTAAAAGATATGAATGGAATTATATTTGGCTGTCGTTTGAATGTGTTCAGGCGGTTGTAATTTCTTTCGTTACCTGTGACAGAGACATTTTTAAAGTGCGCGGGAAAATTAGCCACGTGACTCTCCCGCAGTCCGAATTCGCTAAAGCGACTTCATATCTCATTCTTTTTTTAAACGTGTATCGCAGATTTCGCCTGCTGTATTCGTGCGAGTCATAGAATAAACTGAAAAGGAAGGATGTGTGTCATTTTAATAGTTCATAGTCTAAAACAGAGGTTCCCATCCTCCCAGTAGGTTTATAGTACTTCTTAGTCGTTTTTTAGAAAGCCAAGTTTGAAGTTGTTAGTCTAAAGGAAGGAGGCCCCACCTAGGGGGTACAATATGGGATCTCATGGGGTGCGAAAAAGTGACTTGTGTCCTTGATTAACAAGTTGTTTAATGTTGTCACTTCATGTGAATAAATTGGATGATAAGTTTACTTGAACAGATTCAAAATAGTTGGTCTATGAAATCCTGTTTTTCTATTATCAGCTACTTATACTTGCCTTCTTAATTTTTGTGGTTTGTGTAAAGATGAACTTTGACCTACGTGACGTACGTTTCTTATATGATGTAATATCTCATCCCACTTGTGATTGGCTGGATTGTGTCGAACCTTAAAACAAAATAAAAGTTGAGGATATTGAAATATGAAGGTTATACCAGTTCCACACTATAATACTTACACATAGAAAAACGTTCACCATTTGTATATGATTTTTACTATACAGCTATTGGGTTTTATGTAAGGTATAAAAACAAAGCATTGAATATGATTACAGGTAAACAAAATGAAAACTGAAAAAAGTCAATATTTAATTTTTAAAGTAATGTAATGTAATGTAGTAAGTAATGACGCTGGTCATGTTACTCTCATACATGGAGGTGAAAGGCAGATCTCACGTAAAAATAATGTTTTGTACATACTGTACAAGGAAAACATGATGATCACTGGTTTTCGGATTTTGGAATTTCGGATAAAGGATTCTGAACTGTATTAAAAATATCTCTTACTTGTATAAAAAAGGACATAATAACTCTTCCATGTGTCTCATGATCTTCGTGGATAATTTGCATCTGAAAAAAAATGATATTTAGTAATTGAACGTCACGGTAAATTCATCCATTCGTCTTTATTACCTCCGCTGTTCTCCTCTTTCCTCCGAACGAATGTTGAGATCCAAACGTTGATTCCGATTGCCATTTAATCAGAATTTTATCAATGTGTAATCGACCTCCTCTCATATGAGTCCCGATCGATTGTTTTGGAAATATCTCGATTTCAACTGAATGAAGGAAGCTTATGTTTAATCGACTTAGCTTGCAACACGAGTTAAATATTGTTATAGTTAAGGAAACTGAATACTGATGAATACATATTTATATGTTAGGCCGGCGTGATATCTGAATTTTGAAGCATAAAAAATCTCCCGGAAACTAGGGGTCGACTTATATGTCTAGCATAAAGATGTCGATAAATGACACAGACGAAAAAAGGTCGTGACACTACTACGACTACTACTAAAACTTTTTTCATAAATCGTATTTATTTATCACTGTATATGCTGGCGTATAAGCTTTAAAGTCTAAAGCAATCTCCCAAAACTAGGGGTCGATTGACAGCATAAAGTTGTCAATTCTTAGCAGAGACGAAAATAAGGTCGTGACATTACCAGCAGTCCTACATCCATACTGTACTAATTCTATCATGTTAGTCTTGTGTCACAACTTGTATGAAAGATTCAAGTTTTAAATACTATTTGCATGTTATGCTGCTGGTTAACACATACAAATTATTGATAGTTAGATGGAAGTGATACATGACAGACATGAAAATGAGGTCGTGACTCTACCAGTACGCCTAGAGGCAATAAGATAATTGCTAGTTCCATCAGGATTTTCTCTTACCACAAAAAAATAACGCTGTAACGACACGAATTATCCCTAAATCAGGGATTCAGTGTTCATAGAGCAACGTTACGTAATAAGCACACGACTATTTCTAACCAATCAAAACCTTTAGCTTACCGTGAGTTCCCACGTTTTTTACAATCCATTTTTGTTCGTTTGGTTTCGAACTCCATCCAAACAAGTTACGAAAATTTGATCCCGTGCATGGCGGATAGGTTTGTAACGGAATGTTGATGTTGTTGTCAATGAATATATCTTCACATCGTTTGGTATTTACCGCGCGGAAATCTGAAAGGCGAAATATCAGAATTTGTAGGAGGAATGCCAACTTGGGATTATTTTCCTTTCCCTGGGGGCTTCTACGAGATATGTTAATGAGAATGTTATATGCTTTCGTAAAAATGAAAATAGTTCTTGAAAACAGCAGAAAGTTTGCTTCAAATTAAGGGTCTCAGCAGGTGCCCGTTTATTTGAACATCATCGCCTTCACGCGGTTCCAATTTCCCAAGGGTAAAGGGAGTAAAGTGGGGAAGGGTTAAATTCGTACCTCAATTTATTTCAATGGAAGATATAGACGCACTCTGCATGTTAGGGCACGATATTTATAGTTGAAATATCACATGATATACTTATATCAGGATTGACCAACTGTAACGCTGTAGGCCATATACGGCTCGCTACATAGTTATTCACGTCCCATAGGGAAGTTGTACAGCCCCAAATTATTTTTTGATTCGTAATTTCAATTAAGCAATTCGGCTTTAGATATTTCAATCGTAGCACGAACAGGCAAATGGTGTTAGACACAAACTTATGGCAAAGGAGATAGACACAAACTCAAGGCAAACCAAGATAACCGACCATATGTTGAGATATTCAAGATTGAAAAGACAAGTCACATAATATTTTAAGGCTGGTAGAGTTAGGAAATTGTAAAGGTGCTTACAACCAACCAACTTATTGAAATTGAATTGAAATTTGGATTCAGCGTTAGGTTCGATTGTAATCTATTTATGAATTATTTCAGTGTGCTTAAGACAGGTTCAAATATCCTTCGAATTTAAACTTAATATAATCTCTAGATGTGGGGTAAACTTGGGTAAAAACTTGGGTAAACAAAATTCGGCAACTGAGGCCTGTGAAGTTAAACTTGAATTAAACCTCTAAATTTGAACTTAATATAATGGAATCTCTAAATATAGGAACCCCGAACTTGGGTAAAAAGAATTCGACCCCATGATGTCAGTAAAGTTGGATCACCTTACCCGACCCCACTCTCCCCGATTCTCCACATTTCATGTGTTACCGTTAGCTGTGTGTTCCTAGTTCATATTTCATTAGCTTTTGTACATTGTTGATTTACCTCTCTGGCAAATGAAAAACTTCCTGTTCCTGCAATCACTGTCAATCCAGGTACCAAGTGAGAAACCAAACAAAGGTAAAATATCCCTCATCAATAATGACATGCAGTTTTCTCCGGGGCTGTTCACCCCATGTATCCAATTGTTGGGTTCAGCTGGTCCCCAGTTTTGGTACCCCTAAAATAATAAACAATGCTGTTAAAAAATCATACATAATAGATAGAAAAACTCGGTCACCTTGGGCTACTTTTTTTATCTTTTTACCTTTAATTAATTTAACTTACCCCATCTCTTCCGACCTCTTTCTCGTTCACCCATACCCAAGTTCCTTCATCATTCCGATCGTTAGCACCAACATGGTATCCAGAATCGAATGGATCGTCACTCAGCCATTCCTCCTGATTGAACAAACGATTCTCTCTGATATGATTTTCTATATCTTCCTGCTTCTTGTGATCGTCAATTACGATCAGTGATCCTCCTGCTGCCCATTTCTCGCATCTTCCGGATGCAACTTCATAAGTGACTTGCTCATGAAAGAATCCAATCTCCTTATCTCCGTAGACAAATGTTGAAAACGCTGATAAAGACAGATAACGATAATACGTACTGATAACCAAAATGGAGACTGAGGCAGAGTTGAGTGCTTTGATCTAGTAAAAATATCGGCCTCTATATATGAATCCCTTTGTTAGAGTTCCTCTATAGAGTCTATACTACAGCTGAAACCATATACGTTACCATTGTCAAATATACTAATAAAGACATATCCAGATATCTGCATACTGAATTAAAAGTTATTTGACAGTTTTTGTGATACCCCTATTGCGCAGGATTAAAGCATTTGGGTGCCCCCAGAGCCCTGTGAGGGCAGGGGGCAGTTGCACCCAAAATTCAGGCGAAATATTCCTGAGAATTTGCAAAATAATCACGATCAAATGTTTAACAAATTAACATTTATAAATTTCATTTAGAGATAGATCAGTGTTATCTGTGTAAAATTTCGGGCAAATCAAAACCTCTGATCGTCCAAAAACGTCTATGGTCTTGTGAGTGGTAGAACAGTAGCTTCTGTTGTTTGTAAAAACAGTTTATTCATTGTTGTTGTTTGCGCTGCGGTTGTTTGTGTCAACGACCTATGTCCCGACTCATTTGCATAGTTTATTTTTGTGTTATTGTGTTTTCATCACTGTCGGTGAAAAGTAAAAGGCTGGTGATGCTGGTTGTAGTGCTGTTAAGGTAATATGGACATCTCGAATCAGAGAAATACTGTGGTATGTGAGAGGATATTTATTGAACCTAATCGGCTTCGCGTTCCTTCATTAGAATAACATAATACCAGATGTGTAAGAGGATTTTTTTTTATTCTTTTGCTTGAGGTCCCTCATTAAAACAACATAAGACCAATGAGATTTCTGTGGCCTGCATAAGTAGCTTAAACATTTGCACGTTGCAAGTTGTTAGCCTGTGTCTCGTCTATCACGTTCGTGCCTCCCGGCAATCGCATGATGGAAGTAAATGATGGAATTTCTTGAATTGTTTTGGTTAATGAAGTTACTGAATTTTAACATTTTACTGAAAACTTTCATCAACTTTTTAAAGGGAATATATGGAGTTTGACTTATAGACGAGAATCCACTGTATTTACCGATACTCAAATTACCGACGTCATCAAACCCCTTCGCCTGACCCCAAATTATTTCGCTGACCCCTTCGATTACACTGATCCCCAAAATAATTTCATTCGCCCTTGGGTGAACTATTTTATCTCGCNGATTACACTGATCCCCAAAATAATTTCATTTGCCCTTGGGTGAACTATTTTATCTCGCTCAGTCATCACTACTTTACACCATATCCTAAGTAACATAATCAATACCTTCTTCTGAAGCCAATATCAGGTTCTGTGAAGTGACGAAAATGATGCATGCTTGCAAAACAGTTACAGTTAGTCGCGAAAAACGCATTTTTGTGAAGTATCTCAAACATATGATTTATATAATGAATTTATTTAATAAAGAACTGAAAAAAAACGGTTTCAAAAAGATGTTGAAAAATTGAAAAAAATATTTTGCTCATGGGCGCATGGAGCTTGGGTTGAAAAACATGGTAGTTGCCCCAACTCTAGATCGAAAGTTATATTATTACTTCATTGTATAACTGCAAAAAGTTCATTCATACCTGTAGGTAGTTTGTACATTACTAAAACGTTCAACTTCTCCTTGTTCGGTTTTATTAAGGCTAAATTATCGTATATTCTCTCACACCTTCAATGAGACGTAATTGTAGATCCGAATCCACACAGCTACTTAAGGTTAAATTATCATTTAATCTCTTACGCCTCCAATTACCAATCTAAGATGTAACTTATGACAAATATAAAAGCTAAAGTATATTCCTTTGTTAGATAATCCTGAGTAAACTGAGATCAAGATAACAAGCTAACAGCATTAGCTATGCTGCAAGGTTCTGAGAGACTGCGGAGTTGAATGTTATAAATGATACGTTCGCAGTTAATCTGCGCTGTGACAACTCTTTTTCTTTCCATTATATTTTTCATTGGATTATTTGTCTTGTAAATACCAATACTATTTATATGTTTTCAGCAACAGAATCCCATTTGATTCAAACCTGCAGATTACAGATAACCTGGATTTGTTTATCGAGTTTTAGTATCATCGGTTTAGATAAGGCGACAAATATAAAGAATTAATATAGGTTAAACATCGATTATCCGGCATTCTAGATTACCGGACGGTACCGGATTATCCGTTTTACTTTAGGCTGATCACCACTAATCCTCGGTCTCAGGACCAAAGTACTAAAGATTTGTTTATATATAGAAATCTCTATCACACCACTGACACCTTCATTAAACCTCCGAATATGCTTAAAATACCAAAAAATGTTTTTCAAATGAAATAAAACAAATACTAAATGGTAATGTAGCAAAAGTTAAACATTATTAATCAGAGGAAAACGACCCGGTCACACCCATTGTTTTTGTTTACACAAACAGCAGATTTGGCGCGGGATGATTGCAGCAGTTCTCGATAGTTATCATAACCATCATTGTAAATAACAATTTTGTTTTAATCTATCATTTTAAACCGCAAAAGACGCTAATGACGTCAAATATAATAGTGGTTGCTATTTACTGGTTTCTTTCCTGCCCTAGGGCGAGGTGTAATGTTTTCGATCGAGTTATTTTCATCATTATATCAATGCAAATGTAAATCAAATCTCAGTTAAAACAATAAGTTTATTCAACGAACGAAAATCACGAAGAAGATAAAGATCTCTATAGCATGGCCGAAAATTTGCCATGAAGCAATGTCAGCATTTCTCAACGGATTTTTTCTAAATTGGATACAGTGGTCCAGACGCATCTTAGAATAATGCACTGGAAAAAGAAACCCTAGCCGAAGCTCTTTCTGGGTCCGTAGATGACTAAATCCTACTTGGGGACGGATAAGAATCATATTATATACAGTGGTGTCTCGTACTCTCATATGTACTTTAGCTGTTCGAACTCTGAATTGTACGAAGTCCGAATCAGTTATCGTCATTGGAAATAATGGAAAGTGAATTAATCCTTTCCCTGACCCTAATCCGAACCCATTTCATTAAACCTAAACAGTGAATACACTGTTAACAAAGTATCAAACCAAGCTTAAATAAGTTCTCTCTATTAAATAAAGTTTCAATTTTAATTATTCCCGCGTCAAATTCGTCCGTTCACTGCAATTATAACATGTTGATGATCACAAATGTACTTATATATAAATTTACATATTTAGAACCAGAACTCATTTCTGCGCAATTTTAACTTGAAACGTAATGCTGGAGGTTTATTAATCTACGGCTTTACCAAGTAAGCAGCCACTCCTCGATATTACTAATAACATTGACAATACAATGATAAGCACTGTAGCTGCTGTTTTGCTTCTCTTGCTTACTGAAACCTTCTTTACCGTGGACTCTAAATAAACTTCATCAAAGTTTGAACTCTTCGACTATATTATATACACACACTACGAAATAGCTATATCAACAACTACATGTAAAGTAAAGTAACTAACTAGCTGCAGGTATGAATGAACTGTCAGCAGTAACACAATGATGTAGCTATATAACTTCTACCCCGTTTGCCACTCCCTGCAGACCCCCCTACAATAAATTATCAACAGTATTCGTATTAGTAGCTTCTGAGCCAGAGTGGTCACCTGCCTCATTGATGTGAGATGTGATAAATGAAGCAGTAAAATATCAAAGGGAAATTCCAAGCTCCAACGGCGATTTCTCAAAACAAACCAACACCTTCCTTCAGATCTGTATCATATAATCATCCTTACCATCCCTTGTAAACATTAACTAACCTAACATGCCACGACATAACCGAGGTGATTATCATGGTTTATTAATAACCTCAGATAACCTTTCACGTTGTGATTTTTTATGGTAATTTGTGATGCTGGTATTACGATGATGAAATCTGGTGGTATTTTATGAATGGGCTGTGACATTCTCGTTTCGATATCACGTGACTCAAGTTTCGATCTAGGACTTGGAAATGTAGTTTGTGGAGTAGTTTCGTATCTAAAGAATGATGCTGGTTCTGCACGATAATATGATAAAATATAGAGACCTGAGACCTCTCAAGATGTCTAAACTAGCGAAAAATATTTTCAAATCGAATGAAATAATTACTATATCTAAATGTAACTAGCATCAAGCATAATAAATCAAAGGAAAACCGTCTGGTTACTGTTTGGCCATTGTCTGGCATCGTTGGTTACAGGACCGCGCCGGGTAATCTGCTTTAACGGATTGACAGAGGTTTATATATAGAAACCACTATCACATTAATGACTCCTATATTACCAAAAAATATTCAAATATTTTAAATGAAATGAAACAACTACTAAATGAAAACGAAAGCTACATAATACCGCATTAATCGAGGTCCGCATTAAACGGTGTAGGACAACCGATTACACTGATCTGCACTTGATATCATCTCATCTCGCATCGTCTCATCAATTGTGCAATGAGTCGGATGCGTTCGAAACAGTATTACATAATCACACGGTAACTTAAAACTGTTCTACGAATTTCGGATGACGAGCAATGCATCAGCTTGCCTTTATATATACAGAATTTCCATCAACAATCGAAGTTATTCATTTCTGGAAATCTTAATTGATTTTCCCTTTCACTTGCTGGAAATAGTTGTGTTTATTTTGGTACAACCAGTAATTCGCGACGTCTCCTCACAGAGTTGTATTTAAGTCTTCAAAGGATTAATTTATGTAAATAGAATAATTAGTATTTCCTTTATGAAGTATTTTAATTTTATCAGAGACAATAAAATAAAGTCTACTTTCCCTTTTCTATTTTGTATGTGTGTCTCTAAGTTTGCAACACGAGAAAATTCCAAAAAATGTGTTGTCAATGGTGAGGTGTAGCAATCATGGCTATAGGGGTCATAAGGTGTGATTGCCCTAGATACTGAAGGACAGTGGGTGCCAGAATCACATCGGAGATTTCGCGTCACTTCGCTTAGCAAATTATAATGGACCGATACAAGTGTGAGAAACTTACCTGTTGCTGCAACAACTAACTTAATTCCCGACTTTAATACAGATGACTGTAAGCAATTTCACAAATCGCACTGATTGATGGAATAGACTAGTAAATAGGAAGCTTTTGCATTGTACAACTTATCTATGTTTCACTTTTACAGTTATCTAGTTACTTTGGTATGTTTCACATGTAATGCTGGGCCTTTAATTATTACTGACGAGAGGATTTGGGCAATCGTAATAAAAGTTTGCCGACCACTGACATACACTGTATACAAAAATTATTATTCTACGTAGACAATGCATATAGTTGCTTCATAATGGTTTGTGCAATAGTTGATGAATTGAATTGCAGTAATCCCTCAGCTATCGCTATCATTTTCTGCTACTGAAATAACCAGAGCTTGTAGCTCATTGCTACATAGTCAGTGTGAGAAGGGATCTAACCAGCGCTATGCGACATATTATGACATGATATGTACTTTGATTCATTAACATGATCTAGAATTGACCGCTACAAATTTATAAGCATCATCTTCGAGCAGATGTCTTTAAACGTTTTATTAAAAAGCAGCATAGTTTATTTCACGAAAATAAAACAGTTTCATAATACACGTATTAAATTCGTTTTTAATGAGGTTTAGCTTTTCCTGTAGGCCTAAATATAGCAGTAAATGAGAGAATATTATAACGAAGATTTATTACTTGATATTAAATTTCACGTTACTTTCACTTCACTATTTGTTTGGGTAATGACATGAGCTTTATTACAAAACAATGAGTTTCACCTGCTACACGTCTTCTGTATAAATAGAAATATTTATTAGCGGGAAATATCTAGGAACGGAACTCACTCGTTCACACGTGAATCAAGCATCGAGTAATTTGCTTCTTAATCTTATTAAGTTCGTAAGCATCTAATAATACAGCAACCGTAGCTCATGGGCCTCAACCTAAGCCCAGAGAAGTGTTTCAATACTGTATATGACCAAGAATGAACCATGTCATGTGATCCAAATGGAAAAGTTGGATATTGAACATGCGAAGTAGTAAAATGGTTAAAATATTTTGGTAATAACAAAAATTCATGTATGCAGTTTATAAAACGTTGTTTAAAACAGCAATCGATGGTTATCACTGAGAATTTCAAATCACTTTCACTTTGGATTTTAAATATTTTTGTTAGCTACTCACGTGTCACGTTAGTGTCACGTGCACAGTAAACAATGAGCCAATCTATTCAGTATTCAACGGCACTGTACAAAATCCTTGCAGGCATTACATCATTGAATATTTCGTTCACGGAAATATAAATGCAGTGGTGTTTCGTACTTCGTACTGAATCTGTTTCACAAGGCTGTTTGAACTCTGATTTGTTCGAGGTACGAATCAATCCAACGTCATTGAATATTACGCTCAACGATATCGTGAAGCGACATAACATGAATAATTATATATTTTGCTGAATTTTCACCAAATTATACCAAATAAATAAAGAAAATGCTTTGAGTTGACAATGACAATCCCGTGTCAAAAACAGAGACCCCCCATGCAAATTTTCAGGGCGTTGGGTGAAGAAATCTTGGAGATATGCCAGCACAAACTTATACACATCTCTAATCATAAGATAGCAGTGGTTCGTAACCTAACCGATACCGCCACCATGTGGGCGTTGTGAGCTCTTGAGAGAGGTTGTTACGGCCGAAATTAAGTTAAGAACGATTTTCCTGTGTTATGACGCCTTAATTTCTTTAGTTAATTGCTTTGTCTGGGTACTACGTCATCCCATTGCGTGTTCATATTCCATGTTCCACCTCTTGTAGTGGTCTTCTATTCTATTGATATTTTGTAGAGGTTCGTTGTTTTCGTGTGAACCCGACTTTTTAGTTTCCGTTATTATACAGGGGGGTCTAGGTCTAGTCGAATCTCGCCACTGGACAGAAATAATGGATTTAACTTCAGTAAGGTAAAATCTTAGCATTTGTTTAAAAAAACAATATTTTCAAAATGCATGCGATATCGATCCAAGTCCATTCGACCTTGTTATTCCTTTCATCAGTGGTTGGTTGTTATTAACCAATGGAAATATTTATGGAGCGGAATAAAATATTTACGATTTCACGTCACAATACGTTCCATTAACCTACTGGTTTTATCTTCTGCTTTTTCGGGCGGGAAAAAATTGATTTTCTAGTTCGACTGAATTTAAAAATGTCGCTGTGAGAAAACTAATCGTAATAATTACAGACAAGTAATAAAATGTCGCTATGAAAATTAATCCGAAATTGTCTGGTTACCGACTAAATCATCACAACCATTGCATAGCAGCACCGGGTTCTTCGTTTTTATCGATCTTTTGGTCTTTCTTCCCGACTAACCCCAGGATTAACATCGAATTTCAGCCTGATTGGCCATAAATTGTTCAAATAAAATCAATGATAATTCAGTTTTCGTTGGGTAATCCAGAACGAGAGCGGATAAAATAAGATTATGCCAGTCGATGGATCTAATGAAAAAAATAACACGAACCGTTGACATTTAGATGCTGATGTTGATGAAAACAGAAGTCAGTCTGTGTCAGATAGAGATTATTTTTCCTCTTTAAAAAATCTCTAGATCAGGGCAGTATTTACCAATATACTGTGTAGGCTGTTGGCCTAGAACCCATTAGTAACTGGTAAAATGTTCCATTGATAGTATTCGAGAACTTATTCAGATGGTATGTCTTGAGGTATGATATATTATCATGTACACACATGCAGTGACTCGTGAAAAAGGGAGAATGAAGTGACTGAAAGCTTCACAGCAGTATAGTAGATCCGTTTCCTATTTTGCCTCTGCGAGTACTGGGAATGCTACTGCCTGAAACACTGCTAGTCATATCTAATAAACCTCACTTAGAGCCAGCTCCACGTCATTGATCAGGACACAATCACCAGCCGACCCAGATGTAAATATTGCGTATCTATACTGGCGTCACTATAGCGATGATATTGGCCTTCAAGGTTATAGTAACCGATTGGGTCCATCATCATTCATTGAGCTCATGGGAGGTGTTAGTGAATTATTTAGTAACCTCTTAGGCTCGAATTCATCAAGCTTACAGTTGAACCATTAGGAACCGACAACGTCGTTGTCACTGCAGCGATAATGGCGACCTCCAACTAGGAAAAAAAATTGAGATTATATGATTTACCAATATACTGAGCAGGCCACTGTACTCCGATCGGTATCTGGAGTTCCACTGAAACTAATTTGTCGCGCATCCTGCCAGTTAGTTTGTAATGCATCGAATGCAGCTTAGCTCAGTCCCGTGTTTACATTTCGCCTACTGTCATTCATTTCGAAGATCGTGAAAAAAGACAAATTCAGCTCCCAGTTTAATTAAATATTAGCTCTTTTCGCGCCAACATTAATTTCATTATATTAAATATTAGACTTTATATTCCCGCGCTCGTCGAAGCGTGTTTCCATCAATAAACAATTGGCGAAGCGACGCAACCTCACGCCACTATTTAGAAAACTGTCAACACCTTTTTAAAAATTCATGACTTTTCGCAGATTAAGAAGCAATGTCGAGCTATCCTTCCTTTTAGTTTGAAATCAGACGCGTGAAGCGGCAAATGAGTTTCAGCAGATGCGCAATTAGAGACGTGAGTGAAAGTAGATTATTATTGCGGGGGTTATGTTGAGGAATTTGCTGTTGAAAATCTAGAAAGGAGTTCAAAGAAATCTACTTCCATTATTAGTTATTTCTCTCTGTATGAATTAAATCTGAGATTGCTTATTGAAGGTGTAAGAGATTAAATGATAATTCAGCCTTACTACAACTGAACAAGGAGCAGTTAAACTTTTCAGTAATTGCGAACTAGCTGCAGGTATGAATGCACTATCAGAAGTAGTACAATGAAGTAGCTGTATGGCTTCTGGTCCAGAGTGGGGGAACTACCCCGTTTACCACCCCCCCAGTGAGTCCCCTTTAAAGAGACTTAAATGCGTCTACAACCACTGGTCGACTTACTTGCTTACTTCTAACTGAAACCTCATTCATACTAAATCTCATATTTGTTATCTCTTATCTTATCTCATATGTGTTATCTCTTATCTGTGTATTTCATAATCTAGGATATCCGTGGGTAATACCCTACTTGTTGTCTTTGCAGTATTTCTTATCTTATCTCTGCTGATTAAATATCAATAATATTAATTATCAATTAGACATGTTGACTGCCCAACATTCCGGAAAACAGAAGGAAAAACACGAAGGAAAGGATGATGTGAGTAATGAATGCTAATTGTGATGTCAAAATTGCATGATGTCTTGTCATTGTCGTATGTCCGTGTAGCAACATTGTTGACCGCAAGATGGCAGTATTGAGTAGTTTGCACATTGAAAGCGTACCAGTAACTGCATTGAGGCCAGCATTGACGAACATTGAGCCACGGTTGGACTTGCTATGCAACAAAAAGCAGTCGCACCTATCACACTGAATAATTCAGTAGTGTTAATCTGAATAAATGGTAGTTGTTTGTTCTCGAGCACTAGAAGTTAAGATTTAATGGTTTCAATAAAATATCTAAGATGTATATTTTGAACTGTCACTGTCAAACATGAATGGTCGCAGAAAATTTTATCAAAATGAAAGGGGGCGCTAGCCAAAAAAGTTTGGGAAGCCCTGCTCTAGGCCAATCTCCTAATTGTAAAATATCAACAAATGATTGATTTTAAGCGAGCCTATGGTTCGGTATGACGTTATGCGCGCAATTTAAAGATTAAAACGAAGTGATCGACATTGTTGGCTGAACAACGTCCTCAGGGACAGATACTACTCCGAATTTGGTAATTGAATATCGTGACGATCGAAGATTAATTACAAGGTTAGATCGTACCGGGAATTATTCTTCAGGTAGAAACGAAGTTCATATAAATTCTGATCACGTATTGGTAAAGGATGACGTTATCATATTGGATATAGAGCAAAGGTCGATTGAAGGTTACCATAGGCGCTATTACCCCTAGGTAAGCGAGATCGACGTATCCACTTTTGAGTTGATATTGTAGTAAAGTTATCTTTAAGATGGTCAGATGTTTAGACAGAAGCACAGTGCTTGCGATAGGCGCTATTTTCCAGTAGGAATGTTTTTTTATATGGTCAGGGCAGACCGGATCTATACTACTCAGGGATTTTCGGAAAAAATCTCACTACAAAAAAATAAACTAAAATCTTTAGAAAATAGTTTGATTTAAGCGAGAAAAATCAAATCATTTAAAATATTTTTCATCAGAAATGATCTGCTTCAGCAGTACTTTGTTTGTGGAAATCAGCTCGTGCATTGATTCTTTTACCATCGATATAAACTGCCTTTAACAATGATAATCTTCTCCACAATCCAGAACAGTTAATCACTATTCAGTTCTCCACATCATCGTCGTTCATTTCTACATTAGTTTCCTTATCGCCACCTCTCACCATTCCCTGAGACATGACACGGTGTCGCTATAACGCAAATCACGTGGATCTTTCTAAACTTCTTTCCACTTCTTTGGTTTATAAATCCTGTTGTCGACGTAGTTCAATTGATTTCCGACCATGCGTTTTCGATTAATTGGAATTGATTCCCAAGGGGTCATCGTTCTGGGTCAACGCAATCCACAGTTTCACGGTTGACAACGTCATGATGAAGGCGAGGTAGACGTAGTATAGTATTATAAAGGATTTAGGTAATCCACCATTACAATGCGTCAGCGATGACCATGATGACAGGATATCAGATATAGACATGAATGCTTATTTCTTTGTAATATTCAGGCATTAGTCTATGCAGAGGGGTGGTTATGGTATGGCAAGTATGGCGGCACATGCCACTTGAAGGGGCGATTACAGACACTAACTTTGAGTCAAAGTCAGACAAGCTTTTAGATCGTGAAAACAATTCAATAAGTGAAAGCATGAAAAGTGCAATTGTAATTTCCATGTAATTCCAATAATTTGTGAATGAAAATATTAACGAGCTAGTCTCTGTATTTATGAGTTGGTATTATGGTGTAGTTATCTTAAAGACTGGAGTTAGATGTTTGTACAGAGGCTCAATATCAGTGCTTGCCATAGACGCCAATTTCCCAAGGTGAAACACTGTTAAGTTGAGTAATAATGGGAGACTCGATCGGTATGGTTATCTTAACGATGGGCGGCAAATGTTTGGATATGGACGCAATTCAAATGCATGTCATTGGCGCTATTTTCTGTAGGCATTGCATAGACTACATACACAATTTCTAGTCTGAACGGTATGGATAATCATAGCTTTGGATAAACACAAATGCACACACATTCCTCTTATCAGATTTGTTCATGTGACATTTCATCAGCCACATTTATTCCGGTCATTGTAAGGTAGGGGCCGAAATTAAAAATGGCAATTATTTCACTCCTGGGATTTCAATTCCTCTTTTCTGTTTGATTACTTCGACGAATATTTTGTCATTAGAAAACATTTGATAATCAGTAGCAATCAATAAAGTTTGGTAGACTCGGGAAAGTAATAATGAAAATTATTCTTCGTCTGGAGTCTTTAATATCCTTCGATGCGACTCGAAATGAACTGCTTTGTTTTTAGGTTTCGTTTACATGTGTAGGGAGAGAAATGGTACAAGTAAATGCTCGTTTACAAGATACTAGCGTGTAGCAAGGAAGCCCGATCAGCTGAGACTTGAGTTGAGAGCTGAGACATTTCATAACAGTTTACGAGATATCCCTGCATACTAATTCCCACTTCGACAATTTGCTACATAAATTACCTGTGGACTATTTCTTACATTATAATTTTCTATTAAAGCTTCCCTACATAGATATTTTTATCAGATGAAATTTCTCACCTGCATTGTTTCCCTTCTATTAGTAGAGCCTATAATTTTTACCTTTGAAATATATCAAAGTCTAATCCACACAGTAGCCCAAACTTAGACCAACAAAATAAGGTGACATCATTATCGCTAAATGAAACTTATTGTCGTAGTTTGAATACTAATTGTGGGATTTGAGCACCAGTAGGGAAATGTCGTACTAGGAATACCAAAAGCAGCATAAGCAACTGTGGCATTTCAGAGGGTTAAAATCAACACTTGCAATTTACTGTGATCCCTTTTATCATGATTAATCGGGTTCCGCTATTGTGCAACGGATTATGCATTGCAACCAACATTTTGTACTGCGATCGGGAAAGTTAAGATTAGCCTTTACTTCAGCAAGTTTAGTAAATATGAATTGACATTTCGATATTCTTCTTCTAAGTTACGATCATACGTAGGTATTCTGTCTGTATATGTGTATACGCTGAGGTGCGGATTATTATTATGAATCAAGAGACGACAGCTGCTACTGTGGCCAAAAGAGAAAAGAATCCGGCGAATTCAATCGGACGTAGCGATGAAAGCGTGATAGGAGATTATGACCGTGTCGAGGTACAAGTACTATCTTTCTTATTTCGGTCACTGTATTCCTATGCTTGTAACCGCGATATGGCGCTGTAGATACAATTACCTAGCTTTATGAACTGGTCTGTTCATTTTATGTTCGAAACACTAGAAAAGTAGCAGTGTTTAAAATGTTGGATTTCAGCAACCGCGAGATGGCGATGTGGAGTTAATTATCTGGATATATCAACCTTGAGTAATTTAATGCTCGTGAGTCTGCACGCGCGCTTTTAATATGCTCTCCAGGAACTGTGAAATATTGTTTCTAGCAAATTAATACTTCTGAACAAGATTTACTGGTAGCTGATAGCAGTTTACTTTAGTTTTCATAGTCAGTGTATATATATATATAAATAGCAAGCTATCCTCATTGATTTGCAACCGATTTGTATTGTACGTGAAGTATCGTTTGAACTCCAAGTCGGAGTCTGAGACGTACGTGTAAGCACTGGTCTATCTGTTTTTTCGTTGACTCCTTATTTGTAGACTCAGCCTTACTATTACAATTCCTAGAATTGCTTATTCTTCGATCTGGTAGATGAGCAGTAATTACAATATCAGTATCTTGACTGAGTTTATTCGATGAACACAATTTAACCACATGTAAGCGGTGTGTTGAAGTGCCATATCTTACAGTATACGTCTACAACAGTATTTATGCATTTCAACTCCAGCTTCAGGGCACACCATTTTTCTATTTCTATTTCTATTCGGCGTGACCGTAAGGATACGACGTATTCAATTATCCTGTTATTATAAGCATACTTCTAAGTGTTTAACGAGAAGTATCGTTACATTTTTATTGGCTCTGGGCCATAATTAAGTTTGTTATCGTCTTGTTCGTTACATACGAAGCTAGGGTCGAGTGAAGTACAAGGCACCACTGTATCTAAGCCAAGTTACCCTTAGATAATTTGCCAGATAATCACCAGCAACAGATTTAATATGATCTGGTATAAGATCATATTGAATAGCAAATAATATATCAAATAGAAAAAGGTGTCGTATATGAGAATATATGGTATATATTAACCCTGTGACTGCTTGTTTTGCAAGACCATAATGCTACACACAACGCAATTAGCGGCAAAACATTATGCATAGGGTTATTTTAAGGCTTCGCTGCTGTGCTTTCAGTAAATTAATTTGATCTTCAGATCTGTTTGAATTGCATAAATGTTACAGTATTTGTATTAGTCGTTCATTATGAGACGTATTATATATTCCTGGTGTACTTCTATACCTAGACAGGTAGAGTAGATCTAGAGGTTTCATTTCAGGAAATTTTAAAACTGCACAAATCTTTAAGACAGATATATCATGGATCTAACCTAGTATTTGAGATTCTCCGAGTCTGAGAAACATTTGTCATGGCTATTTTTTACCATTTTATAAATTTTAAGTGTTGCAAATATGTTTCCTTCATATTCATTGCGAGTGATATTGTCCTAGTTTTGCGTTTTTGCTATAATATATGTAAATAGCAAAGTAACCTGGCCTAGCAGAGAAACTCTGGGGATTTGAATGACTTAGTCTAAGTATCCAGTTGAAAATAGAATAGCTGTCTAATTTTACCGTAAGTCAACGGCAATCAAGTTATACAATGGTTGCAAAGTGCTTGCGGAACCGTCTGTGAAACTTAATGCAGCCTAAAAATCGGCGAAGTTCCCTATTAGTCACCGGTTTCGGAAAAATTCGAATGCCTTTAACCTTATTTGGTAAAAGTGTAATCACGACGCTATGACCGAGAAAATCTACCTCAGATTGTCTAAAACACATTTCTGGTAGTTATTCGTCAAAGCGTAATGATCTAACCATTGAAACAATTATCTGATGTGCTCGTCTGGACTTTTTGGCGCGACAAGTATTTCGTTAATATACGAAAAAGTGAAATCCAAACCACGCGTAACGGTATCAATGAAATACTGGAATGTTTGCGCGGCAAAATCAAATTTGATTAAAATCGGTCCAATTGGTTCAATTGGTGATCAATCCTTGTCTAACCCAGGAAGGTCGAGTACTGTAATCTACTACAAATGCCACTGACCAGGTAGAATATATGCTGTTGTGGTGAATAAATATCAGCCAGTGCATTTGGCTTTTAAGTCTTCTTGAAATCATCAAAATGAGACAGACCAGCATATAATGCATTGCTCTTATTCTCGTGGGAAAACAATTTTAAGTATTTCATTATTAATTCATGACTAGTTTCTCTTATTTCATGTATCTGTCTTAATGTACATGTGCCTTTAGGGAAGACAAGTACTGCAATATCTTCCAACCTTAGCTAAAATGATTAAAAGAAATAGCATGGTGTATAGAATGTAACACACATTCGTTTAAGTTTGTTAACATAGAATGTAATAAAACTCCGACTGCAAAGTGCTGCATTAAATAAAATACGGGAAGGCGAAAAATGTTTGAAAAAAGGATAGATGAAAACAGGTTCAAGCTATTTTTCACACTCAGATTTTGAGAAACATTTTCAACATAGCATTTTTGCTTTACAAGCTTGGTCTTGGTATTTAATTAACTTGGTTGAAATGTTATTATTATCCTTGCCCTTTCTCGCCTCTTCATGCGCCAATGCAGCCTCTGTATCTGTATTATTGATTAGAACGAGGCAAACCGCATATATTGGTTTTGGTATTGAATTAATTTCATAATAATAATGTTTAATTATATTGAAATAATCAAGTATTGCTGAGAACTGTATATATCAGTGGGTGTATAATTTCCGATGTATGATAAGTGAATATAGTTTCTTCTTGTTTCCTCATGCACCCGTGAAGTCTGGTTCCACCACATCTGTATGATTGATTAGACTCCATCTTGAATTTAGTAGTTTATTATGCAAAGCCATTTATTGCTGAAACCCAGCTGCAGTTTAAAAATTTCTACTAATTAAATAACCAGTGCTTATTGCTTCATAGTCAGTGCAAGAAGGGATCTAAACAGCGTCATGTAACATGTTATATCCGTTATTACATGTGTACAGGAAATGACTTTGATCCATTCATATGATATAGAATTAAACGCTACTGTGTTAGAGTTGTATTTCGGCCACGCCCTCCAACCTCCCCCTTCACCAGCCACTCAAAATCCTTACACCCATATGCGGATTGATTTAGTAGCAATTTATATTTTTGAGTGTTTTTTAAGGTAATACCACGGAAAATTAGTGGCACAGGGCCCGTAACTTGGAAGGGGGCCTAAATTATCACAGAAACTAGTAATAATCACGTGTAAGAGTAGTTAATAATATGGTCCCCGCGGTTTTTATATGTTCGAGTGTTTCGTTGGGTACTTTCGTGAAAAATCAGTGACTCAAGGCCCCTAACTTAAGAGGGGGCCTAAAATTTCACACAAATTTGTAATATTCATCAGTAAGTATAAAACGGAGCGCCCCAGGCGACCCAAATTGCCCTCTGAACTCTTGCTGGCGAGTGTAAAATCGAAAATGGCGATTGCGCAGACAAACGGTGATATATAAATAATTCTCGTTTGAGACAGATATCGATTTTATTTCGTCACAAACCTCTGAATAATGCATATCAACAATCTGATTAAGTGGCATAATGACGTTTCGCTTCAATGTACCCGACCGTAACTCCAGTGACGGAACAGTTGGAAACAGTCGCAAAAGTTCACAACCCACAGAAAAACTTTGAACCTGTTTCTAAAGATATAAAGTTAAAGCTGATAAATTAATGCAACAAAATGGGAAAAATGTAAAGTGGTGCCTTGCCTGTAATTCTTACTTAATCCTATCCAGGAGGCCGTTCGAACTCCGAATTGTACGAGGTCAATACTGCTAAAACAGCACTCCAAAAAAAGGGTGTCAATATTATTAAGGTATATTTTCCGGCCTTCTTAGGGTCAAGGGTATCAATATAATTGAAGTCAAACTTTCGGGCCCCCCTCGAGCTGTGGGTCCGCACAGTTTGCAAACCGCTAAGATACCGCTATATTCAGGGTCGATCTGGAACAAAAATAAGGACGACTGGGGAAAAAATAAGATTTCCCTACTCAAATACACTGCTGTACACCTAGCATCGTCTCACGGCGCACCAGTGTGCACGCGGAGTACTGATTAGGCTAAAATAACTTGTTAGTCGAGATGATTTGCATTTAAAATTGTTGCATTGCTGAAAATAGGCCAAAATAAGGACAACTCATAAAAATAAGGACGGTATGACAGCCCTGGCTATAATAGGATGCTATGAAAGGATTTCAATATTACTCTGAAATATTCATGACATAATGATAAAGTAAATTTGTGACAATCAAGATTATACTCAAATTACCTTCAGAAACCGGAGTCTGATTGATTGCAGTTGTGAAGGGACCAGGGAACAGCTATTGAAGATATTCATTCGTAAAAAATACTTGATATTCGTAGCTTAATAACCAAAGAGATATGGAAACTTGCTTTAGGAGCAGTGTCGATCTCAGGATATTTCGTCCTTTATGTAGAGTATACTGTATGAACCCCCCAAGGGCATTACTGCAGAGAATACTATACAGGTCAAATAGGTGTCTTCATTGCGGCCTTAGAGCAGTTTTCAATTAATTTTTGCAAAGGAGCATCATATATGATAGTCAAAATGTATATTACCTCTTTGATTGCTTATTGGAAGTGCGTAAAGAATATACTTTCACTATCATATGCTGATAAATATATAAAATACATCTTCAACACCGAACAAGGAGCAGTTCAACAGTTTCAGTAATGTACTAACTAGCTACAGGTATGAATGAACCATCAGCAGCATGACTTTTGATCCATAGGATATCTACCCTGTTTGTCAACCCCAGCGTACGCCCTTGTATATGACCTTGGTCAGTGCGAAAGAATTGATAATCCAGCAAAGATCTGGGAATAAGGGAAAATTGATGGTGTATTATGCTATGTAGTTAGATTCAGGTTAACACCATTAAAGATTTGAATTAAATACTCAATGATATCTATTTTAATGTGTTTATCGGTTATTTTCTTTGTAAATCGATATCAATTTATTAGTTCGTGAATTGACGTAATAGCCTTCAAAATATCGATTCCGAAAATTATCGATTATGGAATTCTCACCTCGGCCTTATATTGTTATCACTGCCATCCAGTGTTTTCCTCTGTTTGTTGTTGTTTCATTATTCAATCATTAATGTGTAATTGTACTGTGAAGACTTTTGGATTGTGAGTAAGAATGAGTGAGAGTGAGAGTGAGAGTGTGAGCTGCCAACGATCCATTTGGTGCTGTTTTGTAGAGGATTAGAAATCAGACTGTCAGATTCCACTATTTCTGCTCTCTGCACAGCAAATCAGACGAACCGTGTATATTGTCGGTAACTGCATAATATGCATTAGATGAAATGTTATTATAAGTTCACATCTGTTCAACTGATTTCATCTTGGTTCCAGTAATTTATTACGGAAAGCCAATTAATTCACGGAAGCCAAGTGCAGTTAAATATGTTCTAAAACACCTAAATTACAGGATGTGACGTTCGATATTCATCTGATTTTTACCCGAATGATGAGAGCGAGAAAATGATTCAGCGTAGTTTTAAAAAAATCGTCCACTATGTTAAATTTACAACTGTTTGTCTGAATTTCCGCCCATGCAAAATACTAGTCTCTTACCTGTCTACAATATTTACTTATATTTCCCGTGACCTTCTCCCGTGTCCTCTAAATTATCCTAAATTTTCAGACTGTTTTGTCCGATTTGCACCCTGCCCCCCTCCCGAATCGTACGCCCATGCAAAATACTTTTACCCTGCCCGTCCCCAATATTGTTTTGAATTTTCCCGTGACCTTCTCCTATGTCTTTCAAATTATCCGGCCAGACTGTTGAATCTCATCTTACACGAGAATCGATATCAAATGAGCCGGAGAGCCGGAGGGACGGAAAATCAATGTAATTTTGACCTAATGTGACATTAAACCCGGGGTATTGACAAATGTATAGCTTCGATTTACGTCATTACGTCGTTATGGCAACACGTGTTCACTCTTACGCGGTCAGGCAAAACGATAACACCTTTGCTTTAACAGGGGCTAATCATTTAGTCAATATTAGCTACAGCAAGCTGAGAGGCGAACCGCGTATATTATTATTAATTAATCTACACTAGACGTTAAGAGAATGTTATTGTTTCTTACCCTTCATTGATTCCACATCTATATATCTGATCAGTCTTGATCTAGAATTCAGTAGTTTATTATGAAAAGCCAATAAGGGCGAAACCCAGCTGCAGTTACATATTTTCTGCTACAAAGATAGCCAGTGCTTATTGCTGCATAGTCAGTGTGAGAAGGGATCTAAACGGCGCTACGCGACATATTATATCTGTTGTTGCATATGTAGGGTGCGTTATGAGGCTTGGAGATAGATATTTCTAAAATTTTTAGATACGTCATGGCAACATGGGAGTTACTCGACCCTAGAAAAATGCTTTAATATAGCAACGAGACGTAACAAGAAGAAAACAGTTGTCAGGCTAGCGTTAAATAACCTTGGCGGTCTTATCATGCATATACAGTGAGTATCTTCAAGCTTGTATTTGATGAAAGAAATATAATATACAGGATGTATACAAACTTATTGTGCTCTTGAAACACTGAATAGTTGCTTAATAATAGTTTGTGCAATAATTGATGAATTGAATTATATATGAGGGCGTCAAATTCAGGTTCTGCCCTGGGTATATTCAAAGCTTTCTACGGGCAAGATATAAAAATCTCACGATAAATGCGGTTTGATCAATTGAGTTCCCTGTTTTTACCCTCAGGATTGATTATGAATTGGCCCCCCTTGGGTAGAGCAATGCTGTTAAGGCATCTCGTTTTGGTATGAGTGCATACTCAAAACTTTATGGAAAGTCAATTTCATATATTGTACTTTCATAATCTTTTTAATATTTTTAAACAGTTGCATATTATACATTATATATATACAGTAATCCCTCACCTATTGCGGGGATTACGTTCCAGAGCCTCCCGCGATAAATGAAAATCCGCGAAGTAGAAACCACATATTTAATTAATTATTTGAATATTTTTAAACGTATTTTAAACCATTATAAATCATTCACACACTCTTATTTAGCGTATTAACTTTTCCCACTATCATTTGACCGGTTATTTATTTTTTTAAACTTTTAGCGCTTAAACATACTAGTACTGTACGGGACGGCATTTATCATGAAATAAAATACACACAATATTACATTGAAATACATACAATACAATATTATATAAAATCCGCGATGTAATGAATCCGCGAAAAGTGAACCGCGATATAGCAAGGTACGTCTGTACTTATAAAATATTTTACATTATTGTGGCGTTTTATTGCAGTTATTGAGTCTCATGTTTTTACCTGCTGGGTAGATTATGGTTAAGTTACCCTGAGGTAGAGCAATACTGATCTCATATATGATAGAGAGTCAATAACACGTATTGTGATTCCATAATATTTCCGAATATTTTACTTTTGTGGGGTCTTATTGCAGTTATTAGGTGGCATGTTTTTACCTTCTCGGGTTGAAGCAATCAAGGGTTTCCTTGGCCTTGGAATCCCGTTGGAATAATTACTAATGTTGTTGTTCAATCATCATCTATTGAATTTGACATTTCTGTTTGAAGTTCATGAGTTTCATCTGTCAGATTGTCTTGTAAAGAACGACATATCTACGTATTTATAGAATGTTAAGATGTCCTTTGGGAGACGTCATCGATTCGAGATCATTTCACGAACAAGGTTGAATGTCTGTCATATTGAATAAGTCAGTTTTGCTGTTGCGACTCTTTGATCATTGCTGCCTCAGGAATTGGCAAACCATCAAATATTACTAATTTTGACCTCGTTTTGTATTAGAAAGAAGCAGGCATTGATAGTCAGTTGCAGCTGCATCGATATATTGTCGTAATTTAAAGTATAATCCGCATTTTTGCCTTCAAAGTAATTTGAAGGTTGCGTATTATGTACGAAGATGAGATAATTCAAGAAATTTTAGATATAGGCAAGATGTCAATACAGCGCGCGTCTTCATGCTTGTGTTTGTTGATGGCGAGTAGGTGTGACGGTAAGGGCGATTTAATAGGTGACTTTGATCACACTGACTTGAGTTCTGACTCAAAAGCTGTGACTCTGACTCAAAGGGGTGTGTATTAGGCATGAATATTAAATTTTTTCAGTTTTATGGACATCATAGTTGGGATTTGTATTATACATGGGTATAGACCTTATTTTAGGTATTTGAACGTCATAGCTGAGGTGCGTACTATACATGGGTATAGAGCTTTTTCAGCTATCTGAACATCGTAGCAGGAGTGCGTATTATATTCGTAAAATTACCGTATGTGAAATTGTCAGCTTTTGTGTGTTGGAAGCCGCCTAACCAATACTTTGTGGTTACTTATAAATATCTTATGTAATGTATTGGCAATGAATACTTAACCAGTAGTTTTTTCTTTTCTTTCTCTCTGTCAATTCGATCAGACATTTTTACTTGCGACTTCTTTATTAAATGAATTATGTAAAGTATGGAACGATACCTTAGACGAGGTCGCCGTTTCACATTAGGAGCACGTCGTAATACTCCAGTGATTAAGATTGCTCAAATGCAAGGGAATATGATGGTAAGCAAATATATATATATATGATTTGTACTTTGTGTTTTGTGATTGTGATATGTGTTAGTATAGTGGTTCTTAACGTGGGCTCCATCTGTGGGCGCTGTAAACTCTTGAGGGGACCGACAGAGATCCCAGGAAGCTATGTGGGGCATTAAGTGTTTACATTTACATAAATATAAATATCTTGGTCTAGAAATGATTCGACGTAGTAAAAAACCTGCTAACCAAGACGCGAAGTAGATAGATTGATTCAGATATGTGATAAGGGAGACTCGCTCGAGGTTCTGTTTGTCAAATATTGAAACTGATTTGATAACCACTGTGTTAATGTGTTATCAGGATAGATAGGTAAACCACTACCCGCAAGAGGAGTGTATGACATGTTCTTCAAGACAGGTTCTTACTACGATAATTTCTTACAGACATTTTCAAAATTACAAGATTCTTAGAGAGAATAACGCGCTCAACGAGAATATAAGTATATAAGACAAATGTCCATGAAGCAATGAGGATAATTTCGTCCATCTCTGAGATGGAGAGGTGGGGTACCTTGTAGATTTTTAAAAGTTGAACTCAGAAAGCGAGAGAACAATGTATCTTGAATATAACCTTATTTTCCCGTGTAGTCAGACCCAATATTTTAATGTTATTACAAAACTTTTATAAACGTGATTTAATTGGAAAATGAGACTATATTGACCGAGCGGCTTTTCAAATTATGTTACAGACAACTATGCTGCAACATATTCAAGTGCAAATATCCATTTTCCATGTTTTTACCTACCTCCGCCCTCGAACCTCCACTTTTCCTAATGTTTTAGAATTACTAAAGGTAAAAAAAGGAAATTGATTTTTTTCTATTTATATCCGTTCGCTCTGCAGGATTAACCGTAAGAGCTGGTTCAAAGCAAACGTGAAATTGCGAGGAATAATTAAACTGAAACAACCATATTCTATTTGGAATGTAAATACAGAAAGATCGATTTCTGGCAAGGCTATACAATTGTCAACCTATGACATTTGAACGTTTGACCTTGTGTACAGGTGCCTCGTACTTCGTACGTAATCCGTAATCCGTAATCCAGGTGTCTGTTCGAACTCTGAATTGTTCGAGGTCCGAATCAATTTTTCTCATTAGAAATAATGAAAAGTGAATTAATTCGTTCCCAGACGCTTTTTAAATACCGTATACCAGCTTATAAGTCGACCCCTCAATTTCTGAGGTCTATTTTCAGTTGTGCTTCGAGACTCAACTTAAACTAAAAATCAGAGAGATCCTTGTCAATTTTGCACTAGTTCGAACACGTGTAAACTCATTTTTATTGTTATATTATTATAGTAAACTAGGAAGGTAACTTGAAAAATAGATTTTTTTGTTTATTACATTCATTTAGTACAATTCAATGTTCTTTGCAGTCCCTATAAATGGCTTTACAGATCCCCTTTATGGACCGCGGACCCCAGTCTGAGAACCACTATATCAGACCGTTTTACGAGAGTTCACTGTAGTTGCAATCAGCACAACGCGTGTATTGTTTATTCTCGTTGTTACCAATAATGGAAAATTCACAGGTTCACTAAAATAGGTTTACAAGCCGTAACAAAGTCCACTTTTTCTGCTTTAGTCAATTCGTAGTTGCAATTCCGAGTTGGATTGATTATATAAATAATTTGTGTGGAGTTCGAGTAACAACTAATGGTTTTCAAATAGCTTGAAAGGTGTCCGCTAGACTATGCTGAAGAGACAATTCGCACGGGTCTAATAGAAATACAATCTAGGCTCATAACTGAGAAGTTGTGGGTTCTTGGGACACAATCATCCTGCCCACACTTGACCCAGCTGTATAAATGGGTACTGGCACACTTTTCAATCAATCAGTGATCCAATTATAATTTTGAATTCAATTTGGCGGGAAAAAATCTTTTATAATGCGATAAATCCTGAAAACTTTAACAATTCGCCGCTTCCATTCGTCTTTTATATTATTAATGATTGTTAGTACGTCCGTACCCCAGAGTTGAGAAAAAATGAAATTTATAACTTTGAAATCTCTGTAAATATCACACTTTAATATATATTTTTAATACTTTCCTAATTATTGATTGTGAGCGAACAAGAGAAATATTCTTCTTTAAATTATTCATGACGGAATAAGATTTTTAGACAACTGCTTTATTACGAAACAAACTGACCGTTGTCAGTTCTATCGATCGTTGAGCTTTTATTACATCACAGTAAAAGTTTAAACAATAACAACGTCAATTTGTTTGGTGCCGTAAATTATTTATAATCACGTGTAACGTTTAAAGTGATTGCGGGAACATCTTGTAGTACATTGTCGAGTTTGACAAGTGAAGGTGTTTTCGAAAATACCAGAAAGTATAAGAAGCAGAAATAGTTAGATTTTTCAAATTGCTAATTACAGTAAAATCCCGCTTTCAGTGTACCAGCCCAGAATATTCCCTTGCCAAGAGTATATCCGGGTTTCTTGTCTATGCTTGTCTATACAAGAAACCCCTAGTCCAGATTATACTCCTCTGTGTTTTTCATATTTCGGTATTTCAATGTACCCTGGAGAATATTTATTTATTCTGACAGGTTTACTCTTCGTTCTTTTTTATAATTTTTCAGTGTTAAAATGAATAGATAGGATACTATTATACGTCACAGACTGGCGTTCTGATGTTGGAGCAGATAAAAAATCAATAAATCTGTGATTTGATATTTTATAATATATAATTATCACACAGCTGGTTTTTGTAATCCAAAAAAAACTATCCCAAAGCCCAAAGCGATATTTTTATTTGCATATTCATTAGCTTTGTAGAACTCATGAACTGTGTGGTGTGTAAACTTAGCAAATGTTCCTATTCCTACTTGTGAACCTTATGAAGCTTTCGGTTCGAATCATTTCCAGGTGGTGGGAAAGACTGCGGCCCACTGAAAATATCTTCGTGGCCTACAACTAGGTCATGGCCCAAGTTTGGGAACCACTGGTACAATGTGAACACAATCTAAAGGTTTTAACTGTTAGGAATGGTCGTAGATTGGCATAAAGGTCAAAGTCGTAAGGTCGTAAGGTCGTAAGGTCGTAAGGTCGTAAGGTCGTAAGGTCGTAATTATAAGAAGGGACGGTCGTTGAATTATAATGAATTGTCGGAATCATGAAATTCGTAAAGGTCCAACGGCAACACTATTTGAAGGTCGTAAGTCTGAGGAGTGGTCGTAGTTAGCAGGAATTAAAGTGAATAAGTTTGAAAGTGGTCTGTTTCTAAATGTCAGAACTGTTGGATCCGAAATCCGTAGGAAAAAGGTCCGGAAAATCGAGGGTGAAGTCCTATTATCCTAAAATATATAAATAGAATATTTTCATGTAATTTCAGTCATATGCAGAGATCTAATATCCATCGATCGAATCGCGATGTTTGTTTTCATAATTTTAGCTTTTAGAAGCATCAAATTTTCATATGTCTCGCTCTCTCGACATGTTATCCGTTAATTACATTTTAAACTACGTTGTGGTTGTGTCATTATTGCAAACCGAAACACGAGAAAATCTAATTTAGAATTGATGATGTGATATTAAAAGTAAAGTAACAGAGACAAGTAACACGTAACGCGTATCATGGTAACAATGGCCTGTAGGTGGCGCAAGGTTTTCGGAGTCAGGAGTTTTTTTTCACAAGAAACAATCTCCAGCTCACAGTCGACCCAACTGTGTAAATAAAGGATTGGCAAGGTCGGGGTCACTGCTGCGATGGTGGTGACCTTTCTGGGACCATCATCATCCCGTCAGTGACTACAGCAATCCCTCACCTATGGCGGGGAATGCGTTCCAGAGCCTCCTGCGATAGATGAAAATCCGCGAAGTAGAAACCACATATTTATTTAATTATTTGAATAGATCTAAACGTATTTTAAACCATTATGAATCATTCACACACTCTTATTTACCTTATTAACCTTTCCCACAATCATTTGACCGGTTATTTAATTTTTTTTAACTTTTAGCGCTTAAACATACTAGTACTGTACAGCACGGCATTTATCATGAAATAAAAT
>QRAM01000373.1:69318-90969 GCA_013436055.1 Halocynthia roretzi
TCCGCGATGTAGTGAATCCGCGATATAGCAAGGGATGACTGTATAGGTAATGTCATCGTATAAGCTTCCGAATAACATCTATAAAATTGATTTTTTCAAATATTCTGAGATGTAATTGAAGTGTCAGAAGTGTAATGTACAAATAAACCTTCGTTAAATCGACACAGTCCTGAAACAAAGGATTAGTGATGGGGAATTCTTTCTGACTTGAACTCGACTGACTCTAGTCGGTGTCGTCAGAAGTCTTCACTCCAATTGTATTCAATTTCCTTGAATATTTCATACCTTGTTGTGTTCTATATCTCTTGAGTGACTGACGGTGACATGCCGCTTGACTTGTTAATTAATTTTCCCCTCGTTCTGTCGAACGGAGGGGAACTCATCAGCAGGTTATAATCGCCCGGTTTGTTGTGAGGTCATCACGATACATAATGGTGGATTACGCGTGTTTTATCGAATATAGAGGTTCAAAAATATCGTATTTGTGTTTATTGATTGTCTATGGACATTATACAACGAAAATTTAAACTTTTAATTTGCAGAAAAAAATTCGAAAATTTACGGATTTTGACCCAAAATCAGTTTACCGTTTATTGTGACGGAATAAATAGCCGGAGACCTCTAAAACTTCGTCAAAATTTACTTAAGGCTGTAATCAACGATATCTGGAAGTTTCATTAATTTCGGAATGGGGATTCGTTATCCAATTTCATCACGTAGTATCGACATCTGTCCATTTTGACCCAAAATGTATTTTGATGTTTAAGATACGCTCCAGGGCAACGTCGTTTGCCTCAAATTCGAGAAATTGTTTCTAAGACCTAAACAAGCACTCACCCTAAAGTTTCTGCCACTAAGAAATATTTCAGTCACATTTAAATCAACTTAGGTCTTTACGCATTTTCTTACGTATTTTGCGTAACATTTTACGTCACTTCACGTCGTATTTTCGGGTCACAGTTATTCCCCGGAGAACGCGGATATACAGGAAAGTTTCAAAGAGAGAAATAATTTAACAACGAGAGTTCAATTTGATGCGCTGTACTCCCGCGTATATCGATTTAACTAAAAGCTATTTCAGTCTAATTAAATGTTAGCCAACTGTACGAGCCAGCTTTGAAAATAGAAACATCAAAATTAATTGAAAATAACTGAAATAGATATGTGTTGGTGGTGGTCGTGGTTACCACATCAAAGAATTGATCAAACCTAACAACTAAGAATTTATTATTTCGCAATTCCCCAGGAATAGTCATAATTATTCCTTGGAGATAATAAACCAGCCGACCTTCCTTAAGATAGAAGAATGTGGGGGAAATCAGGAAAAAATTCTTCCTTATGTCTCGTGTTATAAGAGGTTTAAAACTGGATTGTCGATGGTCTGAGTTAACCGATGGTAGGGGAATAATGTTGTATATGTGTACGATATTGGAAATATATATACACACTGAACAACATGATATACAGTAACAAAATGACAGAAAATACTGAAAACATTATATAACTATATAAAACATTGAAATATGTATATTATAAAATCATTTAATGTATGTAGTATGCAAAAAAAAATTTACACCATAAATTGCACTGCAGACGGTCACTCCGGTAACTCAGATTTAGTTCCGGATTTCGGAGCATCCACGCTGCCACGAGCTGCGCTAGGATACCCTAAGTCACTAGACCAAATTTAGTTCCAATCGTTCCAACCGTTTTGTTTTGTAAAGCGTAAAACCTTCACGAACATGCATTTGCTTTTATTCATATTAGATCATCCTCTTGCGTTGTAAATAGAACTCATTTCATTTATCGACCGGTTTATCACACAGCGGTGATAATTTTTTCTTTTTCTAAAAGACGGTTTTAATAATAAATGAGATTCACAGAAAAAGACAACTATACAAGCAGTTCAGCTTGCAAAAGCATTTCAATATATTGTAGCAGCATGAAACAGGATATCTATTGGAAAGCAGTCTAATGTATAGATAGTGAAAGCCGTTTTAGACAGATACAGAGATATTTGATATTGCATTGAGTAGAGGTACAGTTGGCTCTCTGTAAAACGGATGATAGACAGATAACGGTTTAACGGATATGATATTAAGAATATATATACACTGAAAAACATGATACACAGTAACAGAGTGACAGAAAATACTGGAAACATCATATAACTATATAAAACATATAAATATATATTTTATAAAATCATTTACCATTACAATATGTAAAAATAAAAAGAGTTAATACCATGAATTGCAATGCGGACAGTCACTTTCGTAACTCATAACTTATATTTGTTATATACATGTGTATAGGAAATGATATAATATGTACTTTGATTCATTCGCTTAAACATATTAGTACTGTACGGCACGGTATTTATCATGAAATAAAATACATACAATACAATATTATATAAAATCGGCGATGTAGTGAATCCGCGATAAGTGAACCGCGATATAGCGAGGGACTGAATAACATACACGACATATTATACTTGTTGTTACACGTAGACTTTGATTCGTTCGCACGATATAGAACGGACCGCTACAACTTTATTTATTATTTATCTGAATCTGTTAAATCAAAGTTTTTTATCATATATGACTGTAAGTTTTCTTCTTCTTAACTCTGACGTGTTATCAACTATGAATATATTTTACCAATGGGTTCTCAGATTGCTCTTAGCTCGCTTGTCTTAATCAGTTTGTTTTATGTAAACTTTGACCTTTACTAATCTGTGAATATGTCGAGAAATGCCAGATCAAGGTATATATGGCTTGATGTTTCAAAATAGCGAACGGTCATTAAATATTTATCAAAACTCGACGCAATAACGAGTTTAAGCCACGAAATGTGCAAGACTTGTGTAAGATTATCTTCGGTTGATTATAACCGTGTTGAGGTCAAGTAGTGCAGTAATATATCAGTTTTCAGTATATGTGTGAAGTACCAAGTATGGCGAAAAGTGAGGCATCACTATGGCAGAGATGGGCAAACTATGACCCGCCAAGTTTTTTTTATGCGGCCCGGTGTAACACATTACGAAGTTTCAAAAAAAATTCAATTTTTATTTTTTTTTCATCTCAGTGATCAAAAGTTTGTCTTAAATTCTGGAATTTTGAAATTAAATATAAATAAATTAAATTAAAGACACTTATTTAAAAACAAAAACTTAATTGTGTAAGTTAATGGGGTGTTTAGAAAATATACGTGGCCCTACAAATTGTTCACTCAACCGCATGCGGCATGTTTTCCTGAATATATAGCTTGACAACGTACGAGATGTTGAGATTAGATACACTTAATACACTGTTAGAAACACTTAGTTGCACTATGGTAAGCAAGCCCAATGAGGCAAGAGGGTAGTCAGGGCGAATGTTAAGGAGTGCAGTGACTTGAGCAGAGAAAGGGCCCTTTTTCCCACTAGGCAATGGAGGGTACAACGGGACGCTGTCCTCAAAGATACATTTTTTCTGATTTCTGATAGTGATTACTAGATGGATTGCAAAATCTCGCTGGGATATTTATCATGTCAGTGCAAATATATCGAAATTATTCCGTACATGCATAAATAATGAGGAACAGACCGTTCGATATCATTTCTTGCTTGTACATTGGCGCGGTTTAATTGGCATCGACGCGCAGTTCATATTTCGTTAAGATCAAATTAATGATGTCATTGATTTTTTAGAATATTACATGCAGCAGCAAACAAGATTTTTCACGACATTCAGTTTTAGAGACTTGAGGCGAACTTAATATATATTATTGGTTATGTAGCGTTCAGTTCTATGTCGTATGAATCAAAATACAAATCTTTTCCTATACAGTTAATCATTTTCTACTACTAAGATAACCAGTGCTTATTGTGATATAGTCAGTGTGAGAAAGGTGTTTAAACAGAGCTATGTGACATATTATATTCGTTGTTACATGTGTTGGAAATAAAATGATATGTACTTTGTTGTAGAACGATATAGAACTGAACGCTGTATAAGTAATTCATATTCTTTGTTAGATGATAAGTGATTATTATTTCTTGCACTTTCTTGCCTCTTCATGCCCATGTCCATGACTCCACGTCTGTATAATTGATTAGTCTCCACCTTGAATTCAGTAGTTTATAATAGAGGCTAATTTATGGTCGAAACCCAACTGCAGTTAAACATTTTCTACTACTAAGATACATTGCTACATAGTCAGTGAGAGAAGGGATCTAAACAGCGCTATGCGATATATTATATATGTTGTTACATGCGTATAGAAAATGACATGATACTTCGATTCATTGCCATGATCTAGACTTGAACGCTACAAAAGCTCGAGCTTCTTTTATTTACCTGGTCCCGTCAGACTTCGAACTAATGAACTTTATTCACGGTTTTCAACCTATTTCATTCGCGTTCTATTACAGTGCACACTCGTCGTATTAGACATGCTCATAATAATAATTGGATTACTTATTACAAGTAAAAGATATTGGATTTCTAATCCGATCAAATACGATTTAAAATCAGTGGAATGAAAAACTTTTTCATTATTCATAAGCCCAAATGGATTTCTGTATCTTCAATTTCAATGTAATTTCAAATGGACCATGCACAGTTGGGAGCTTAAGAAGTTCGTGTAACTGAAATTCACGCATGAAACTCGAGAAGTAAACATTCATTTGGAGATTGTTGGGGCTTTCAATAATTCGCCATTAGTGATGGTGAAGCGCTCGTTTTAATATCCGAAATTTATATTGCTGCCCGTTAGATGATAAAAGATTAGTTTCTTGACCTTTCTTGTCTCTTTATGTGTCTGCTCAGTTTGACTCCATGTCTATATAACAGATAAGACTTCGTCTTGTATTTAATGGTTTGTTATGCAAAGTCAATTGATAGACAAAACCTAACTGTAGTTAAATATTGAAGATTCATATCGCTTACTGTTGGATTGTAAGTGAATACAGCTCCTTGTCCCTCCTTGCCTCTTTATGCTTCAGTAATCTGAATCCACATCTGTATAACTGATTAGACTTTATCTTGAATTTGGTAGTTTATTATAGAAAGCCAATTTATTGCCAAACCCCAGCTGCAGTTAAATATTTTCTACTACTATAGTCAGTGTGAGACGGGATCTAAACAGCGCTACATGACATATTATATTCATTATTACATATGTACAGAAAATGACATGATACGTACTTTGACTCATTCCCGTGATATCGAATTGATATGTATAGTTAGTTTAGTTGATATAGTTTCAGTTAGTTTAGTTGACTGAAGGAAAAGGTTAAAATAGTTGTGCTTATAATCATAGTCAACCAGAAAGTAGTTGTACGTGCATACAATTAGCTTATCCATAAAAAGTCTTACAACTTTTTGGCCAGCAGCACTGTACATCAAAGTAATTTTTTATCTTATATAAATAGCTATGCATATATTTGACTGCGCCGAAATTTAGGAAAAACACGAATTAAAGCGCAATGTTTTCATCGCGCGCAAACGTTTTTGGGCCATCGCGCGTGAACGTTTTCGCTCCCGCTTTAATCGCGATGCCATTCATGAAGGAGATTCGTCTCACGCAGGTTACCTCGAACAAGCCTATTCCGACGTCGTTGGAGCGAGAAATTGCAAACGAGGTGAAACGAGAAAATTTATAGCGACATCTTTATCGATGCCTTGTGAATATAACTTGATGGCTGAAGTCTATAATCTATATAGTTGTAATACTAGCATGGAACATGTAAATGACTAGAGTACGAAACATGAAGATACAGTTGTATATGACGATGATGAGAAACACTATTTCCTTTACACTGTACTAGATATAGTAAAAAGACATTGAGCGGGTAGAGTGTAACAGAGTTTCAGATATACGTAGTATCCTCCCTTCTAATCGATAGTGTATATATAAAAGTGACCCCACAGAAGACTCTACAATAACATTTAAACTAAACTAATAGCCTAAAACCCAAAAAATCTATCAAAGTCGGCTATAAATAGGGTGTTGTGAACATAGCTAGAGGGCGACAGAGGGTGCGGTTGCCCTGGGCACTGATGGACAGTGGGCGCCGAAATTACATCGGATATTTGGTTACTGCGAGGAATTTGTGTATTATTTCGCTCAATATGGTATTCTGACCGCTAGAGAGCGTTAGAGCAGTCCCAATGTGCGCCCGGTCTCCACATCATTTTATAGACTTCCGAAATCCAATTTCCATCCCCTGGTAAGCCCTCCTTCTTCGAAAGATTGAGAATAGCCGTCCTCATTCGTTCCCGTGACCTGGAAATGCACCGAATCTTTACCAAATGATAATTAATAACACCACACAGTTCTCAGTGTTGATAAATGATGAATTTTTAGTGCGCTTTGATTTCTATTTGCGGATTTAAGGCAAAATGCATGCTTGCTATCATTTGTACACTGCACCGGCATCAGCCGCACTCCCACATATTTCCAAAGCTAAGTTACCGAGCTCACATTTAGCTTCGGGAAAGAATAATACGGTGTCGAAAAATTCTAAATCAGAGAATGAGGTCTGTATTGAAAAATTTAGGAAAGCATTGATGAATGTTTAAATGTCTTCCATTTTATTCCTGGTGATGCATTGAAAGCATCTTAATGAACTGTTTGACACATTGTGGTTGCCAGTTGGATTGCAATTTAATGTTCTTAGTTGCAATACAAATTTTGCCGTACTGACCAATACATTCATTCTATGTATTCAGTAGTTTTGTATGCGAAGCCAACTTAGGGTCAAAACTCAGCTGCAGTTAAACATTTTCTACTACTATGATAACCAATGCTTATTACTGCATAGTCAATGTGTGAAGGGATCTTAACAGTGCTACGCGACGTATTATATCCGTTGTGTAAAGGAAATGACATGATATGTACTTTGATTCATTTGCATAATCTAGAATTCAATGATACAATCATACTAATTCCCATTAGCAATGAAAAAACGCAAGAGTAGGAGGACTTCACATGTCTAAACGGCCCGCTGCATAGCTAGCTTGTAGTTTCCCAAGCAAATGCTTGTCAGCATATATAAATAATTTTTGTAATCTTTTTTCTCAAGGAACTTGTTGGAAGCAACCCGGAGCATAGAAATTGGAAGGGAATTGCAATTGCGCTCGGTGTCATCTTGGTTGTGTGCGGATTCATCATTCTGTCAGTGGTTCTGCTAACACCAGGTATTGAGCTTGGAGCAGTCAGGCGTAGTTAAGGAAATGATGAATGAAATTAGAATAAGTGTGGGGATTGGTGGTTTGTTTACGTTGTTCACACCAACAATAATAAAATTATTGTTTCTACATCTAAATATAAAATTGTATGTGTGTCTACTACATTAGGTCCCTACTTAAGGAGCCCACACCCCCAGGATTTAATTTCATTGAGAGTGTCTCATGTCCTTGAGTAATGAGTCATATTCAATAATCAATATCAATATATTACTACAATTAGGAAACAAAACAATACATTTTTTTTAAAGTTTGAGAACCACTGCTCTGGACTCTGGAGAGCTTTTTTGAAAATTAAATACAAATTGTATTATTAAGCTGCATGCTATCATGACTTAGCTATCGTTATTCGACATCTGTTAATGTTTTGCAGAGAACTTAGTTCCTGTTATTCCACAAGTTACACTGAAAGACGTGCTGGAAGAGAAATGGAAATCTGGTATTGCTAAAATCAAATGGCAAGGATCAAAATTAATTTATGAGAACAATGAAGGAAGTGTGGTTCGACTGAATTCACCAAATGAAAAACCAGCAGTTGTTATATCAAGGCAGGTTATGGTGAGAATGAATAGTTGTTATTAAATCATTTGCACTTATTTTTGTACCTAACTTTAGTTAAAAATAAAACTTAAACAGAAATCACGATACTAAGAAAATGTTTTTCAAAGAGTGAGTTTTACTTGTAAATCGTGAGAATGAAAAAGTATATATCATGTCATAATACCATTAAAATACTATTAACATGGAGTGTTTTATTAGAACTCCCGCTGTAAGCGGAATAACTTTAAATATTCATTTGGCTCCCAGAGGAGTTTGAGTTTGAGACCCATGTAGTAGACAGATAAATTTAAACCTAACTTTAAACCACAACTATGTTTTTACAGAAGGACAATGGAATTGCACAATATGAGATATCACAAGACAGCAAATATGCTTTGCTGATGAATAACAAAGTGAAAATAGACACTTATTCCTACAATGCATCATATCATATATACAATGTTAAAACGAAGTAAGTAAGCTATATATCTATATCTGAATCTAACCTATATTTATCTTGTCTGAAGGATGCTTAAAAGTACAAGCATAATCACACTTCCCCCCTGGAGAGTATACTTCAGTGGATATATCAGAATGTCATTTCCTCATTCCCAAGTCAAAATAATATGCTTTCCCTTTCACGAACCACTGAAGTGCAAGCATGAGTCCCACTTCCCTCTGCTGTGTTGTCTCCTAACTGATATACCTTTCCATATCAATGGTTATCAACCTTTTTTGCCTTATTCCCCTCTCTTCACTAAATGTCAGAATTTTATTTCCCCCTTCCTAGATTGTTTGACTCAAAAGATGCATTTCAAATAATATCTATGTCATTTAAGTTGCGTGGAACCACTAAAGGATGCTTAGGAGTGCAAGCATTAGTCACACTCGCCCCTGCTGGTGTGAGTAAAGTGCAGTTGCATCGGTATTTCAACAGTTTGAATTTTCCAATCTGCGATCCCAATTCTTCCCCTGAAATGCTGAAATTTCTCTCTTGGAAGGAATTCACCCCTGAATGTTAATCTTTCTTCTAGTCATTTTACTTTGCTTCTCCTTATACAGGATTGTTCATATTTAACAGGACAAAAGAACCATTGATTCATAATCATTCAAGAACATTTCAATTTGCTGGATTTGGTCCCAATGGAACTCAGATGATTTATGCTTTGAATGGGGATCTTTATTATAAATCACATGTTACTTCGACTTCTGTGAAAAGATTGACGAATGATGGAAGATTTGGATCTGTTCATAATGGAATGACAGACTGGTTGTACGGAGGTAAGCAGGATCTATTAGTTAGTTCGAAATCTGGGAGGTGAGAATAGAAAATGCAGTTATACGGAAACAAACAGCATATATAATTTGTAGTGCTTCATAATCTCCATTAAATGATATGTTATTGTAGTTCCTTGCCTTAACTTTCTACCTTACATATTACCCTTCTTGCCTCTCTATGCGTCTGACTCCATATCTGAATATCTGATTAGACTTCATCTTGAATTTGGTGGTTTATTATGGAAAGCTTATTTATTGCCAAAACCCGACCACAGTTGAACATTTTCTACTACTGAAATAACCAGTGCCCCCCCCTACATAGTCAGTGTGAGAAGGGATCTGAACAGCGCTACGTGATATATTATTTTCGTCACTGCATGTGTATAGGAAATGAAATGATATGTAGTTTAATTTACAACAATTAGTGACATTAGTTTTGTTAAGTTCTCAAAAAATATATTTGAGTCAATACACTTGAAAGTACTAGCACTATCTTATGCCCCATGGCTTAAACCGACTATAATAATTTTTTAATTATTTTCATTTAGAAGTGATATTAAAATCCAACACAGCTTGCTGGTGGTCGCCTTCAGGAAATTATCTGGCATTCGCATCCTTCGATGATCGCGATGTTGAGGAGAGCTTTGTGACATCATACTATGATGACATCACTTCTGATATTTTACGTTATCAGAAAAATATCAAGTACAGATATCCAAAGGTTAGTTACTGTGACAATCTTAAACGTTAAATGTTTGAGAATGAATTAATGGTAACTGTATATTCTGCGCAGTCTGATTCCAGATCTGTATAACTGATTAGACTTCATCTTGAATTTAGTAGTTTAATAAACAAGCCAATTATGGTCGAAACCCAGCTGCAGTTAAATATTTTCTACTACTAAAATAACCAGTGCTTACCCCCCCCCAGTCAGTGTGAGAAGGGATCTAAACAGTGCTACGTGACATATTATATTCGTTGTTACATGTGCATAGGAAATGATATGATATCGACTTTGATTTATTCCTATGATATAGAATAAAACGCTACAGACCATTCCATATCTTTATACAGATCTAATTCTCACCTAACTGATTATTTTTGTTTTTCAGCCGGGAAGGAACAACCCTGTGGTCAACATTCACGTCGTCGACTTGAACACTTTACAGAAAAAAACTTTCCTTAAACCAATGTTGCGCAAGTGAGTTCATATTTACTGAAAGTTCAAGAGTTGGTATAATATTTATAATCGAAACATATGTTTGAACCAGTGATGAGCAATAAGCGTCGGTTGAAATATTTTTAAAACACAGTTTTTCCCAATATGTGTTCCTTGAATTATCTATGGACCACTGACAAGTCTCTGCGGACCACTTGTGGTTCACCTGGACCACATTGCGCTTCAGGGTAAATTCTCGCCATATGTTATGTGCAGCACAACACCATCGTTATATGTGACTTGTGTAGCTAGGACAGACAGTACATTTGGTTGCAGCAGGAATAGTCTATTATATAAGAAATTCCTCGTCACGGTGTCTGCGCTGTATCGGGGGTTTAGTACTGTCATGTAGGTTCATTTTAATGCTTCCAGTGTCTTATTCAAACATTAGCACCCAGGTCTACAACCATGCGGTATAAATCCCCTCAAAACCTTTTTTAGTCGAACAGATGTATTGCAAAAGTTTTCATTGTTTGAAACATTGAGTGAAGGGACTGAGACCTGAGACGCTGCCATCGCTATTGCTGGCCCTATGTAACCAGAACTTACTGGGCATTCGTTTACAGCAGAAATAGTCTGCCATATCCAAAATTTGTTGTTGACTTGCTTGCAGAGGAGTTTGTAATGTCTTGGTCATGGAAATTACTCTTAACAAGTTTATTCTCCAATATTTTTTATTTCCTGCAACTCAGTGAAAGATTGGATACATTTCATTCTCTTACATGGCTGAGTGATGACAACCTCCTGATCACATGGTCAAATCGAACTCAAACAGTGAGTGTGATGCAACAATGCTTCCCGACGATATCGACTTGCGTTGACGACGTGCTTCATCAATCGGTTTCCATGGGGAACCAGAACAAAAGATTGGGATGGCTCCCTCTACTGGTCTGTATTCTCAATATTACCATTTATTTCCTGAAATGGTTTCATCTTGATACAGTTCATATTTGCATGTACAGTACATGCGGTAACATTTGTGTGGAAAATTATGCACAGGAAGTTATTGAAATGAAAATTCATTTAAAAAATAAATTTGACCATTCTCTCATTCATATTTACATTTGCATTTACATGTAGTTTCTTCGGCGTTTTACACTTGCTACAATTATATTAGTATTTGTTTCATTTCATTTGAAAAACATTCTTTGGTATTTTAGACATATTGGGAGGTTTAATGAAGAGGTGGTGTAATGTAGGTTTCTATATATAGCCCTTTGTACATTCGGCATAGTCCTGGAAAGGATGCTGGATGAGTGGTGGTCAACCTGTACCTCAACTGAAATCTATTTTATCTTTCACAGAATCAGAAGCTTCTTCTCTCAGACAACCCTGGAATTTTCTTCGTGATATTACCGAGTGACAGCGGTCCTTCTGGAAGATTCAACCACCTTGCATTGATAAACAAAACTGCTGTAAGTTCTTTAACCTTTATATTCAGTGACATATTATCTGTGATCGATTCCTGATAATCGTCCACTTTCGAGAAGTAGAAAATTGATCTATCATCCAGAAGAAAGCCAAGAGGCTCTCGACCTGTGGTTCTTAAACTGGGTTTCGCGGTCCCCAAGGGGTCTGCGAAGCCGTTTTAGAGGGACCGTGAAGTACATTGAATTGTACTAAATGAATGTGATAAACAAAAAATACATTTTTGATTTACCTTCCTAGTTTACTATAATGATATAATAATAAAAATGAGTTCACACGTGTTCGAACTGGAGCAATCTCGAACCAGCATAGCATCAAAGTATTTCTGCTGGCAGATCAGCATCATAATAATCCAATATATTTTTTATGGGACTGTGAATCATTGAAAATATTTCAGCTACGAATTTTTCTTTGAAAAAGTATGAGAACCACACTCTGGACTTTAGCCTATAGTCTAGGGCAAATAGTCTAGAAATGAATGCTACAGCATTGCTTGCTAAAAGCAATTCACTTATTGTACTCTCCATTCTCACTATATCACCGTATGTAAGAATTCAGTATTCATGAAATGGTAATAGAAACAGAATTTTTGGCATCATTTTTATGAATCTTAAATTAGCATGAGTAAATAGGTAAGAAGTATCCAATGAAGGTGGTCTTGTATAGTATAGTCTAATAAGGTTTCGAAATTACAGTAGAAAGTATTTTGCTCCTTAATTTCATTAAATTCATAAGCATCAAATTTCCAAGCCAGCGAGTAAAAATATATTCATGTAATTCAAAATGCCAATCTGGCAATCCCCCTGTGGGTGAAATACATTAAATTCCCAAAATATGAAGAAATTGAATCGATTTCTTCCGTTTCAGAAACCTTCGACAGTCATATTCATCACAAATGGAGAGTTTGAGGTCGTCAAACTTCTGCACTATGACTTATTCACAAACATGGTTTATTACATCAGTAATGAACGAAACCCCGGCACTCGACACGTTTATCGAGTCGTTGCACAGGAATATGCCGCACGAGAATGCATTACCTGTCCAAGCAGAATCGATCCGGTGAAAGGATTCGTAGAAGAGCTCGGAACTCATTTTCAAATCAAGAAAACAGTTTTTGCAGACGGTTTGGAAGGAATGACATTGAGTGGAGAAAAAAATTGTTCGTATTTCGACGCTGCGTTCGGTTTGAGCAGTAACTGGTTCTCAGTAACATGTTTAGGTATGTTTTTTTGCGCACCGAACAACCTAAATCCCTTAATCCACTCTACAATTACAGTTCCTTGTACTACGCATAACCCTAATTTCGAACGTTCCGCGCGCATAGTAAAAAAATGGACTTAGAAAGTTCCATGCGCGTATTGAAAATTTACGATCTCTGCGTAAAGTATGTTCGTGATCATCAGCATGCTATATTTTGTTAACAAAGCCTATAATGCACGGCAGTAAGTTTGTGATTTGCCGCGGGAGTAATTAAAATTGGAACTTCGTTAACACCAGCATGAATTTTAGGGGTCTGGGAACGGAATAATTCACTTTCTATCATTTCTAATGGTGACAACTGTTTCGAACTTCAAACAATTCAGAATTCGAACGGCCTACTGGAACGGATTAAGTACGAAGTACGAGACACCCCTGTAATATTGTCCGGAATTTATTTAAAACTAACAGAGGAACCTGGTTATGCTCGGTTATTCCCCTTCAAAGGACTTAGTGTAATCATACAGTCGAAAATAGAATAGATAACAATCTAATAAATCCGCCTTATTAACTAAAATTGACCCCCAAGGGGCCCCCTATGCCCATGTTTAACCCCAACAGTAATAATAAGTCCATGCATGCTTTAATTATGTAGAATTCATGCTAGCAAAGCAATTATCATTTATTTCAGGTCCTGGTTTACCGTACACCGGCCTGATACAGATTGTCAATCAAATGAGAGGAGATTCAAGATCTGCGAACGTGGAATCAAAGGAAAAATATAAAATGCAAATTTATAAACCGCCTACACCTTTGTTAGATGGAATGGTCGTACCTTTGGTTCGGTACGAAAAGATATGGAGAGATGGACAAGGTATAACATTGAAGCACATTCTATATATTTTCAATACAGTAGAAACCGCTTAATAAATCCACCTCTGTCCCAGACGATTCGGGATTTAATAACCGGTACGATAAAAATGAGTACAAAAAGGAACACAAATAATTTAGTACAGTGTATTTATGAATCATGTGATGCAAAAAACTGAAACAATGAGGTTTGTTTGGGTGTGAATGATGGCATGTTTGAAAACATTCATGCAGCACAAATACATGAGGGATAATCACTCGATACCTTTCACACAATTGTTACGATCTAACGGTTAGATTCTAACAGGTGCTACGCGACATATTATATTCGTTGTTATATGTGTATATTTCTTTGATTATTAGTCTCCATTTGCTAATGCTTTGCCCTTCCTAACCTCTTATTGCAGCTGTGACATATCACAATTTACATGTATAACTGATTAAACTTCATCATGAATTTATGGCTGAAACCCAACTGCAGTTAAATATTTTCTACTCCTTTTTCTTTTTTTCCAGAAATCAAGTTCAAGATGGTGATTCCAGCACCACTACATGTTGGAAGCCGACCGATAATATTTATTAAGTAAGTTTTTAAATATAACCTTCATACTAGACAAGTCACATTTTTTGTACTTGAAAAAAAATCGTTCGGGAAGGTTGAGATTTGACAAATTCTTATCACATGACATTTTCACATTTCACGTTCGAATTTTCAGCAACGCATGATATGACTGACACAAGTACTTTCACTCAGCATTTAAAATCATTTTTATGTGAATATATATATCATTCCAGAATCACATCATTTTCATTGTGTTCTCTTTTTTCATGATCAATCTGGTGCCGCTATTGTGCAACTAATTATTCGTTGCATTAAAACCAACATTGGCTACCGCGATCTTGTTAAATTTAGGTCATTTGATGATCGTATGTTAATAACGGGCAATTCGGATTATCAATGAGTCGGATGTTGCGGCTCTTGTTTAGTAGTGTTATTATTTAGTCTATTTCGTACTCTGTCGTTTGAACCGCTACGGGTACACTCCTNAAATACACTCCTGATTACAAGGAGGAACTCCGTAATCTTCAAATCTACTCCCTATACGGATAAACCGGGTTCGGATAATGCTGCATATCACAAGGGAGAACAATTTCATTCATTAACATCCTTAACTGATGAAGTGCATGTCCAACTCAAAATGCTATACAAGTAAACTGTCAATATCTTCATGTACACAAATTCTTTTTCCAGAGATGACGTCGGTTCTCAGACAGTTGATTTCAAATTCCAAGTTGACATCGCAACATACATCGTTACAAACATTGGGGCGGTTGTATTTTTTGTCGATGGTCGGGGTAGGTATCTATTATTTTTCAATAAAACAACAGATGATAAACAAAATAATAATAAATGTGAAAACATATTTAGGATCTGGCTTCAATGGTGAACGCAAACTACAAGCTGTTACTGGAAACCCAGGAGTTGCTGAAATCGAAGATATGAAAGCTGTTCTAAAGTAAGTTATGCCAGAGATGATCGGAAGGCGCTCGATGGGTCATTTGGCATTGGCCCATAGTTTCAAGGCAAACCCTTTTGTGGAGAATTTTGTTACTACAAAGAGAGTATAGTTGAAAAAAGTCATTTTCATATATGTACTTATACAGAGATCTAATGTGCTGAATATAACAGTACTTATATAACAATTCTATGGTTAAGGCTGTGCCAGTCTTATGATGTTTCGGGCCCTGTGAAGAGTATAACGTCACACAAGTTATATGATACAAGTCGAATTGTTTTGCTAGTCATTATATTTAAGTAGAAGTACACTGAATTGAACTACAGTATACAAGTACACCTATAACTGAATCCCAACAGACCAACAATTTACTATCATTCCAGCGTAATACGTCATTATTATTTTTCAGACTTTTGTCAACGAGAGAAAATTTAGACACTACGAATGTTGGGGTTGTGGGAACAACCGGATATGGAGGATATACTGCAGCCCTTGCCCTCACAAATCCAGAGTTTCGTTGCGCTGCTGCTATCTCACCTATCACAAACTGGGAACTCTATGGTTAGTATGTATAATATAACAGTTACAAAAGCTGACACCGAGTCACTGGCAAGTACATGCTATTGATAAAAAGTGCCACTATATCAAACTTTGTTGAAGTGGATTTCGTTAATCCGGATATCAGATAAACCGGACTAAATCTGCGTTAATAGAGGGACTGTCCGCGTTTCAATTTATTCAATTCCTTTTTTTAAATACTGTAAATTTAAAGATTTTATAAAATATATATTTCAATGTTTTATATAGTTATACGATGTTTACAGTATTTTCTGTCATTTTGTTACTGTGTATCATCATTTTGTTCAGTGTATATATATCTCCAAGTCGGAATATTTGAATTTTACGTTATCACATTATTATGATTATGTAATTTGAATTGATGGCATTACAGACTCGATCGAAGCTGAAAGCATCTTAGGAAATCCGAATCAATTCTCTCTGCTGTATCAGAAAAGCAATTTGTTGAACAGAATTGAACAATTGCAAGATTCAAAGCTGAGAATCTATCATAGCACGGATGACAGTAAGTTGTATGCTCACTGCATTTCATTAATTGCACTTTTTACCAAACTCTACCCAACAAGAGTGACACCGGTGTAAGGAATAGAATTTTATATTGGTTATGCTTGGAACCAATAGTAGTTGGAAATACATAGCGGGTGATGTTAAACTGACGTTGGGATGGGAGACATGTAATACAATATATCATTTCCCAAAGATGGGATTTAATGGTGGGAAATGATACTGTTTTTGACTTGTGACCAGTTAACCAAAGACCGATAACCAAAAACATCACAACACCCTTGCAAGAAAAAAAGGTCCAACTCAATATCCATTACATCTTTAACAGAAAGAGTTAACGTTCAACACTCGTCACTACTTGAAAATGCTGCGACCATGAGCGACCTTCCGTTGGACACAGTTCAAGTCAAATACTATCCAACTTCATCTGTTTCGTACGAGGACAAATTGAAAGTGGATTCGTATATATATAGATCAATAAGTTTGTTCATGAGAAATTGCTTGTTCGGAAATTCGGAAGTCGGTAAAATTCAACTCGATCTGTTGGAAAACAATTACGGAAGAGATTCGTGAAAACAGTTGAAAGGTTCCTATATTGATTCTTTTAATTAAGAGGATTATTTCAAGAGAAAAGAGAAAATGAACTGAGTTCGATATAAATATAAGAGAGGGTGCTTATACTGAGTCGAAACGTATACATTTTTTGTATTGTGATCTCCGTTGATAATATGTTATTATAGTTCTTCCCCTCTTTTTGCGCCTCTGCGCAGTCTGTAGCTCCATATCCGTAGAACTGGTTAGACTTCATCTTGAATTCAGTAGTTTAGTAGTTTGAAATATAAAGCCAATTATGATCGAAACCCAGATGCAGTTAAATATTTTCTACTTCTGAAATAACCAGTGCTTATTGTTTCATAGTCAGTGCAGGAAGTGGATCTGACGTATTATATCCATTGTTACATATGTAATGATAGCATCAAATTTTTACCAGGTATTTCGTCTGAAACAAAATCGTTATTTTTCTGTTTTATTCATATTAAGGCATTATAATCGTAATTATGTGACAGATTAAAGGCTTGCGCAGAAATGTCATTCAAGAAATCTATTTGATAAGGAAATCAGATGAATATTTATATTGGAAGGTCTTATCGAAGCTGTTGCTGATGGTTTAGAACAGTGGTGTGCAACCTGCAGCCACGCGAACCGAATTTGTGCTGCCTGCGGGAAGCTGCGGTTTCTGAATAGGCCCGTGTTGCATATGTACTCGATTATCCGAACTTGTTAATACCAGCAAATGTACGGATACGCGAAAAATTCGGATTATCGAGGTTCGAATTTTCAGCACTTATGATATGACTTATGAACTCAAGTATTGTCACTTAGCATTCAAAATCATTTCATATCAATATATATCATTCCAGAATCACATCTTTTTTTTGTGATCCCTTTTATCATTATTGATGCTGCTATTGTGCAACGGATTATCCGTTTGAATCTTGTTAAATTATTGTCTTTTGATGAGGGTTTATCAATAACTAGCGATTCAGATGGCAGTTCTGTGTTTACTATATTTACATCAGAGTGATGAGGTTCATGTGAGCTTGTGTTACTGATTGAGAAATTGACATATTAAATCGAGTATCAAAGACAATAATTATCAAGTACAACGGGTTGCACTTACAATCAATATTCCAGTCTATGTAACTTATCAAAACAGAGTTTCAGATATACCTAGCATCCTCTCTTTTATTTGCATCTATCTCTCTTGCATCTATATAACTGTTACAAACACAAAATCTAACTTTGTGATGGCTGGTGCTAATGATTGATCAATTGACTGAGACTTGAATTGAATTAAGTAATTTATTGAAAGACCGATTAATGACAAACAAAAGTTAACAGATGAATTAATTGTTATTATCACGAGATATTTTCTTTACATCAACAAAAAAGTGAAAGGCAATTATAACATGACTGAAAAAGTACAATGATTTATTTCAAATCAAATTGAATGCTGAGACAGCCTGCACACACAGAATGGAAAATACGTACCCCCCCGAATCGATTTATGTTATGACGTCATTAATATCGGTGATTTTGTCACGCTGCGCTCACGTCAGTTACGCAGGTACTGCCAATTTTATACGCCAAGTCCACACAATCAGAATCCTATTTAACGTTCAGGGCCAAATATTATTGCTTTTATTTTAAATTCAAGTTTATTTTTTTGTTGAGTAATGATTTCTGTGACGTCATCACATAAAGATACCGTTCTCTGCCAGATGCCTCGGTAACGTATATACGAAAAATAATAATAAAATAACATTAAATGGTTCCTTTGAATATACGTGCTTTGAAATAGTCTTAAGTAGTGTTTTCATCATGATAATATGTTTGGGTTATTACCTAGCTTCCTTATATTCCCCGTTGGTAGTAGTTGGAGTTACCTGAAAAAAAAAAGATTCGTTTGAAACATAATATGCAGCATACAGTTCATAGTACAGTGGTACATCGTACTTAATCCGTTCCACGAGGTCGTTCGAACTGCGAATCAATTATCCCATTAGAAATAATGGAAAGTGGATTATTCCGTTCTCAGACCCTAATCCGAACCCATTTCAATAAACCTAAGCACTAAATTCACACAATTCAAAGGTAAAAATAACACAATGCTCTATATACAATCAATGCTTGTTACTTTGACGTCGGTTAGCTTGAACTGATTTGATGGTCTTGGCAAAATCAGTATTCAATTTTTTACTAGGCTCGCATTGATAATTCGCAGGTGTAAGTGGAAACGCGTTTCACCAGATTCCTCTGATCACACTGACATGAGTTATTATTCATAGATATAGAGCTGTTTCAGATATCTGGACGTCATAGTTGGTGTGTGTATTATACGTGAGCGCGTATTGTATTAGGAAAATTACAGTTTAAGACTTACCACTTTTTTGCAGAATTCACAGTGCACTCCGAGATAGTCTGCAGGACATAGGCAGGTGTAACCTCTCGCGTTATTTGAACTAGAAGCAGGAGCTAGGTTACATGTTCCTCCGTTCATGCAAGGGTTTGGCATGCATGGGTTGAGTGCTGATGTTGTTGTTGGTGGTGGTGGTGGTGGTGTTGTTGCTGCTACTATTGCTGGTGGCGCTGGTAGTATTACGACTGGTAGTTGTTTTGGTGCTGGGAACGCACGTACATCACTTATCATACAACTAACAAAGATAGCTGCAACCGCTACTAGTACAATTCCACTGATATATCTTGCCATTGCAATAGTATTTTAACAGATATCGTGTAGATAAGAAGTTGAGAGCTGTGATCTCTATATCGGTTCGACTTCAACTGTGCCAAACCTCCTTTGTAACGCTGCTATATTGCTGTAACTTCAGGCGATTTGATTGGCTAATCTCTGAACGCCTTATTAGTAAACGCAAACTGATTGGATAAACCTTTGAACGCCGCCCTAAACTTAGCAACGTTTATTATGCAATAAAGAATTTTTGTAGCGCTCCTAGCAGGATGCTGCTTCCTCTGATGATTTGTTGAATGCAGAAGTTTTGTAACAGCTCCATTTTATTTGTGTTGTATAATGCTAGCTGCCTGGTAAACAAGTGAATAAGCTTCCGATTCTACAGTTACTGGGAAGCTAGTAGGTAACTCTTGTACTTTAACACAAACTCTAATGTTACGACATACTGTTGTAACTGAAGGAATAAGAGAGGAGGGTTCATGAACCCGTTCAGATAATCTTAAATACTTCGCACGACCCTACTTCGAATGTTTCAGACGTCAAATGCTAAATTCATGAAAGACTCGGAGTTCGACTGATGCTTCTACGTTCGAACTGCGCGCATTATGAATAAAATACACTTTGAACGGTTTGCGAAAAACTTTCCATTGTAAAAAAACAACATTGTAACTGTTTTACAATATGATATAGTGTCACAGCGATAATGCTTGCAATATGACGTGGTAGCAATAACAGGAGTACATTCATCTCTCGCTATATCGCGGTTTACTTATCGCGGAATCACTACATCGCGGATTTTATATAATATTGTATTGTATGTATTTTAATGTAATATTTTTTGCATTTTATTTCATGATAAATGTCGTGCCGTACAGTACTAGTATGTTTTTAAGCGCTAAAAGTTAAAAAATATCAAAATATCAAGTAAAAAAATCAAATAACAGGTCAAATGATTGTGGGAAAGGTTAATAAGGTGAATAAGAGTGTGTGAATGATTTATAATGGATCAAAATGCGTTTAAATATATTCAAATGATTAAATAAATATGTGGTCCCTACTTCGCGGATTTTCACCTGTCGCGGGAGGCTTTGGAATGTAATCCCCGCGATAGGTGAGGGATTACTGTACAGTGAACACTAGATTATCCGAACATTTGCCGGTTCCCACAAGTTCGGATAATCGAGGTTCAAATTTTCAAACCTTATGACGAACCGTTTATATTATTGGTAGATGGCATCATTTCTGTTAGGTGGTGTGTTATTATAGTTTCTTTCCTCTCTATGCACATGCGCTGTCTGACTCAACATCTATATAACTGATTAGATCTCATTTTGAATTTAGTAGTTTATTCTGGAAAGCCAATTATGGTCGAAATCCAGCTGCAGTTAAATAATTTTCACTAATGAAATAACCAGTGCTTATTGTTTCATAGTCAGCGCAAGAAGGGGATCTGAACAGTGCTATGTGACGTATTATATTCATAGTTACATGTGTATAGGAAATGACATGATATGTATTTTAATAAGTTTAATTCATTCGCATGATCTACAATTGAATTCCCATTTTAGACCACTTACGAGCTGTTGCTCGACAACGTCATCTAGTGTACATTTAACGTTCCGCAAGAGTAATGATTGAAATGGTAGCCTCGCAATTCAATTTGTTTTGGTGGTGGTTTGATACCGGTTTAATGTTGCAGTTTTATTTAGATCTTTACAGTTGTCACTTTAGCAATTTTATTTCATAGGGTCGACTAGGTCCTCTAGTGGTAATAGAACTACTAGTTTTGTGATGTCGGATGAAGATGCTGCCTGCGGGAAGCTGCGATTTTTGAATAAACCCGTGTTGCATATGTACTCGATTATCCGAACTTGTTAATACCAGCAAATGTTCGGATACGCGAAAAATTCGGATTATCGAGGTTCGAATTTTCAGCACTTATGATATGACTTATGAACTCAAGTATTGTCACTTAGCATTCAAAATCATTTCATATCAATATATATCATTCCAGAATCACATCTTTTTTTT
>QRAM01000374.1:0-66833 GCA_013436055.1 Halocynthia roretzi
GTCAAAACATGGTTCTTCGAAAACGATTGGCTCGTCAAAACATGGTTCTTCGAAAACGATTGGCTCGTCAAAACATGGGTCTTCGAAAACGATGGGTTCATCTACGCAAGGATCGAAGACGGGTTCAACGACCTTATCGCAAACGCCCTTGATCACTCTGGATGTTGGGAGTTCAGGGCACGGATCGGGTATTCTTAAATTGAGAAAAAAAATATATTTGTATAGATATTTTAATCTGGTTCATTCCACTATAAATTCGGTTATATTCATTACATGATTGGTTCACAAGGTAATTCAATCTTCTCTTCTTCTGGTTCGCATTTCCATTCCCAGCATCCGATAGTTAAAACGCATGGACCGAATGGTTTTCCTACAGTTCGTGAACAAGAGATTCAAATTTTGGAAAAGACGATGGGACGAAATATTTTAAAAGATATCGTAGCGCATTTACAACAGAAATAGAGACACGAATTCACCTTTAAGAAGATCTGCGGTGGGTTGATAGCATGGGTTTGAGATTCTGCGACGAGGTGAACGAGACACGCATGGTCTGGAGATTCTCTGTTGGCATGGTTGGCGGACTCTTTGTCCACATGGCCTGGAGATTCTCTGTTTGCATGGTTGGCGGATTCTTTGTCCACATGGTCTGGGGATTCTCTGTTGGCATGGCTGACGGACTCTTGGAAGGCAAGGTCTGGAGATTCTCTGTTGGCATGGTTGACGGACTCTACGTCTTGGAGGACAGGCACGACGCCTACTTGGGCCACATGGACGTCCAACTCTCCCGCCTACACGTGCGCTGGAACTGGCTGAAGCAAATGAACTTGCGCGCGAGCTAGAACTGGCTGAAGCAAATGCGCTTGATCTGCTGGATGATTGCAAGCATGGTTGAACAATGCGCTCTTCACATGGGTCGACTACAAGTGGGGCACACGGTTCAATTATCCTGATTTCTTCACATGGTGTTAGAACCTGGGGAACGTCAAAGCATGGCTCCACTACAAGTGGAACATCGAAGCATGGTTCGACTATCCTGACTTCCTCGCATGGTGTTAGAACCTGTGGTACGTCAAAGCATGGCTCCACTACACGTGGAACATCGAAGCATGGTTCAACTATTCTGATTTCCTCACATGGTGCAACAACTCTTGGTACTTCCGCACAAGGCTCAAAAATCTCGATTTTGGGAAGTTGAACGGAAACACTTGAGCTGCTGAAGGCGTTTGCACTGCTGTGAGCTCGTATTCCCGAGATGAGGTCGGATCTGAAGCATGGTTCAACCACTTTGGGAGTTTCGAACACACATGGTTCAACTACCCTGATAACTTCGTCACATGGCGCTATGACCTTTGGTGTTTCTACGAAGCATGGTTCAATGACCTTCACGACTTCTTCGCAAGGGGCAAAAACACTTGGTACATTTACACATGGTTGCTGGAAAATTTCGATTTGAGGAAGCTGAACGGACGCGGTAGCACTGCTACTGCTGAAAGCTTGTACTCTGGGCAAATCAAAGCATGGCTCAACAACCTTAATAACATCATTGCATGGAGCAATGATCTTTGGTACTTCTGCACACGGCTGGAGGATTTCTATCTTTGGAATTTCGATACATGGTTCGATAACTCTGGGTATACTCATCTTGGGTTTGTTCAGTCCGAAGCTGAAGCTGGATCCACTGTTAGACTTCGAGAAAGCGGATGCGGACGAAGCAGAAGAGGAAGAAAAAGAAAATCCTCCAGATTTGCCCATCATACCCGAAAGTTCTGCGTAAAACACATAGTTAATCACTAATAATTTTGGTTCAGTTGAGTTCGGTGAGTGAAAATTTCAACCTTTTACTTATTTCATCATAAAAATGTTATTTTTATTTTCGGGAACCTACCAGGCATAACAAACGTCTTTCCAGATACCGCCCCTACGAGGAGGGTGATGAGAATTATAGCGCGCATGTTGTCCGTAGCTCTTCGCCCGTTCAGGATATTGTCGACAACCAAATGCAAATGGAATGATTTCAGGACAGAAGAGGTATTTATCATCTTACCCGATCTTCAGTTTATATTTTCACCTTTTCAATTTTGGTAATCCTCGTTCTACTGTATCATCTCATGATGTTCACTTTTGTTTACACAGAACATACGAAAGTGACCCTTACACTACCCTTGACCAATTCGTATACGGACCTCTTCCATCGTCCATCTTTTTTACACCTGGTTACTTGATCGTCATTAGTTGTTTAGCAGTTTGACCACAAATCAATATATCTCAGTGGAATCAGCTGGATAATGCACAACACCAACACCAATCAATAATATCGCTTGACATTTTCAAACTTCCAAAAGTGCCCAGCAGTGGCTCTTTCCAAAGTTTACTCAGCCGATCAGAGGACACATAATCGCGATGCCAAATGTTGACCGAACGCTATCATCTGTTCTGACCGCTTAAGGACATCATCAGGGCAAGTGGGATGACAAGATGACTATCGAAAACGTGCAGGATCCGGGTTGTTAACATTGCAAAGAGGATTAATTATTTTCGGATTTCACAATATCATTTGACAACAACTTACAAGTATTTGCTTATCTGCACAAATAACATGTGATAAGTGACATGCCACGTGCAACAAAAAAACGGGATAAGGCTTGAACTGATTAACCTCCAGAATGTCCACGATCTATCAATAACAAACAATTATTTTGACCTGGAAGATGGATGGTCGTACGAACCGATGACCATGCTGTACAACACGGTATACATCCATATTTAAATGATCGTAATAATAGGAACAATTCTGTAAAATATTACACTAATTAGTGCTAGTTCTTTCTCTAATGCAGAGTTATGAATAAATTTGAAAATCCTGAGTTTCATAGTCTTTGTTATGTTTTAGGGGTTTGCTTAAAATACATTTAATGACAACGATTGAAGGACCAACTTTTTTTTACACTGCAGTTGAATGCTTTACAGGTGCAACCCAATTAATTTCCCATATTCAGCTATATAATAACCCTTCAGATTATCATCCAGGAGATCAAGAGGTTGGTGTAACCTTTATATTAGGCGAAACTATAAAAAGCTCAGTTAGAAATTTCAATATATGGCATAAATTCCCGTTCTGAGCTTTGTCCTATCCTCAATAACACGGAAATATGCTCGTGGAATTATATGGCAAAATCTGGGTCGAACATAGGTCACAAGGGAGCTATATTTTTTGGCATCTAGAGGTTCGGCAATGGTCAGGGTTACCGGATCAAGGAGATTCTCACCTTCTGACTATTTTTGATGTTTTGGAAGCTCTTATATACAACGAAATATTTTTGTGCAAGGCTCGTGTTTTATTCAAACTGGAAAGAGAAAATTAAAACGAAATACATATCGAAGAAGTTACAAACAAAAGAGAGACGTGTGTGGCACAAACGTAAAAGAGAACAGGGAGAAACCCCGGAAAAAAACAATTACATCGCAAATAACATATTTCATAAAAAAAAGTGGCAAAACAAGAACAAAGTGCAAGAATTTTTATTGAATTATTTTTTTTTCATCACCGTCAAATTCTACGATTCCACCTCATAATAGTAACTAAGGCACATCCATGGGATCTCAAAGTTCTGCAAAAAAAAGATAAAACGTGTAAGAGGCGTATGCAAAATAATCCATGTTGATATATGTTGATTATTTTGGTGGGGGGGTCGTCTTTCTCCACGGAAGGCAACACTAACATGCCAAGTAATTTATAACTGCTTGAAAAAGATCGTCACCTAGTCAGCATTATGTTGAAATGACACGACCTGGGTATAAATACTGACATGTGCTATATAGCTTCATCTTTACATGTGTGCAAATATGATTGCAACCCACTATCGTCGAAGGACAAATGAGCCTAAACTAATATTTTTAGAGCTATTTACTGAGAGATGTGAAGGACGAAGATGATGAGGAGGATGCCGAGGCAGATGCCGAGGCAGAAGAAGACGCAAAAGAACGGCCGGCAACTGAGAAAGCTCCTCCACCCAATGTCTTCAAGAATCCTGGCAAGCCTGAAGTCTTAGACAAAACTGTGTCACATGGTTCCTTTAGGAAGAAGGATTTGACACAATTTATTTCATCTGATTGTTATCAAGTAAATACCGAGAAAACACTTCTCATCTCAATTTGTTGGATCACACGTTAATCAGAATTCCTATCTCACCTCTACCTTAACGACTGGTACATCGATACATGGTGTAAGGTCGAAAACTTTAGTTGGAGTTTGGCTGATTTGCACACTAGAAGACGAACTGCTTTGGGCGAAGCAAGGATTTATCGCAAGAGGCGCGCACGGCTCCTCGACCCTTATTACATCGATGCACGGATCAATGACCTTTACGTCAGGGTAACATGGTTCGTCTATAACAATTATCGGGTCACAGGGTTCAATAATTTTTATATCTGGAACACAAGGGTTAATAATTTTTTCATCTGGGAGACAAGGGTCAATAATTTTTATATCCGGGAGGCAGGGATCTATGAGTGGAACACTGCATGGTTCAATGACCTTGTTGCAAGCTCTGCGTGTCAATCTACCGCATGGCAGACATGGTGCTGTGGTGCTAAAATAATATATACATTGCATAAGTTAGAAATCACATAATTTTAACCGAATTAATAAATTTAAATTACCCGGCGACACGTCCCATTCGGACACATCTCCATCGGATACCATCGACATCGAATACGCAAGGGGCGGGAGCTGAAAGGCAAAAATATATTTGAATTTCAACAGAAATTTATAGAAACAAAATTAGGAGTGCTGGATGCAGATATTAGCTCGAATTCTGAACTTCATCATGAATAATTTCTTTTGCTTGGTAAATTTTAAAGGGATCCTAAAGACGAGCAGGTAAAGATTCTAGGAATCTGAATTTAAAGCTAGAATATTAAGACATAATTACCAGCACGTGCAGGGGAGCACGATGGTCTGTACACACGACCCGAGCACGGTGACTTCACTCTTGGAGGAGCGATAGGAACATCATAGCACGGAATGTTAATTGCAGAGGGATCAATTTCCGGGAGGCCGATGTCGCAAGGATCAAGAATTTCACCGATCTACGAAAAATATCTGTAGATTATTGCGCTGTCTCAATATTCCTGACACGATTTTGTAGAATATAGTATAAGGGGAAACCAATGCATTCCAATAATTACAAATATACCAAACAATTCGACTATATGCATTATTTAGTCTTGTTATCTTATCTGAGGATTAGGGTGAGGGTTTCTTAACACTAGTCATACTCCTCACCCAAACAGGAACACCCCAGAATATATCCTGAATGAAGAATTGTCGTCCTACTAAATTATGAGGTGTCGATCCCTATTTTCTATGAATTTAAATCTCCAACATAATATTATGCAAATTTTGGAGGATCGTATAATTAGATATTGGATCAGAGGTTTCAAGTACCTGAACGTCAGTGGGATCACCTTCAATGGTGACGCAGTCAATGTCAGGATTGTTTTCTTGAATTGCCCTGATCTTGCTGTCATCGGTGATTACATCAACGACTTTCCATGTACCGTCATCCATAAGCTGCATTTTTTTCATGCGCATGCCGGAAGTCGATACGGATGCAGAGGCGCTGGCGGAGGAGGACACCGATAAAGATGTTCCAATACCAATGGGGGAGGCCGAAGCCATCCCTATAAATAAAGCAAGAGCAATCCACAATTTCATCGTTTGTTGGATTCCACGACTTACGATGGAATGATTTACTTGATCGACTCAAAATGGGATCTATAATGTCAGCCATGAGGTTTATATACTCTGGCAGAGGATCCATTTTGTTATCCATCGTCTTTTCTGAAGTGTTTACTCAGCTTGCGTCCAGTTGGCCGGATGAATCCTCGAAAATACCAGCGGAAAAGCTAATGTAGCAAATTTAAATGCCGAGTGACAACCACTTCAACAAGTGGATCGAGTATCTTCATCTTCAATCTATTACATAAAAACAAAGAACTATTATAAATAATTTCCCGTATCTTTAATATACTACTGTATTGTTCTTTGAAGTATGTTCGAAAGATAGCATCGAAATAATAAGCTATACATTACAGTGTACACAGCAGTGGAAACAACAACAACAACGTCAAGGCGTATAATAATTGTACAGCACAATCTTTTTTTTTCAAAGTACTGGTTGAACATTGATCATCCCTCCGTATTAAAAGTTTTGTCAGATTTGCGGAAAAATTTATAGAAAAACTTTTAATACATCTTTAAAAAAGTCTAAAATACCAAACAATGTGTTTGAGATGGAATGAAACAACTACTAAATTTAAATGTAGTGGCGAACATAAGAAATCAGAGGATTGGATGCGGGGACGATTGCGGCGCCGTCTGTGGCCACGCGGTGAACTAATAAAACACGGTGGCGGCAAGTTTAAAAGGTGGAGGAAATAATTTACCGAGCTGAAAATTATGCCAAAGTGAACAATGTCGAAAAATCGATGTTCACAGCAGAATGATTTTGTTACAGCGCCATCTCGCGTATGGAGTAACAAAGCGATTGTGTTACTTGATATCCACTACGATAAGTTAATAACGGTAATCATAAATGCCATCTTCACCTTTGTTGACACATATACATTAAACAACACGCGAAATATATCAATTATGACGCAAGAAACCCATTACAATGAGAATTTGATTGAACCATTACGATAATTTAGATAATAATTTTGTTCATTGCAAAGGATATAGATGAATATTTACCATTTTTTCTAATTAAAAAAAATACGATATTGAAAATGAGCGATAGTAATGAAAATCCAAAAGACAATTCGGAATGGGACACGGACCTCGAATTAGATGGTAAATATCTAGCAATGGTTTTTCGCTACGTTTGTAACCCAACCGTGCATGTACATATTATACAGACGATTCTCCTCAAACGTACAAAAGTATGAGTGGTCGAGACATCTATTTGAGATCCTGTGAGCAACTCGGTGTTGTCCCGGCCTCCTACTTTCTGGCTAACTTCACAGCTCCTGTATTGAACATGAGTCATCACTGTCTGGGACCATTGGGAGCAAAAGCTATGGCTCCACCGCTTGTGGTAGAGTCTAGAAAAATAGAACGAAAGATCTTGTGGGCAGGGCTTCCGAGCGGAATTGTTTTTACTTTCGGACCCCCATTCCTTTCCATGGTGTATACATGCTCATTCGATATTATATATGTTAAAATCACAAGAGATAACATGAAATTTTTGGGCCTTTTGTGCGTTGGGACCGGGTCCAGTCAACTCCCTTCCGGTGGCCCTGCTCCTGGGTATGCCCACACATTCCTCACAGCAATAATAAGCTGCAAGATTTCATAATTTCTTTTGATTAAGTCTTCTTAAGTTGAGCATTAATTTTTTACAGCTACTTTCATACTCATCATATAAACAGAGCAAATGCTAATCTGAATGAAAATAACAACCCCTGCTCAAATACTAAGAATCATAAGTTAAGCTCTATACAATTCTATATGAAGTATATTTGAAGGTGAATACCTCCATTATTGAACTGAATCTTGAAGACAATTGGATCACGGCAGAAGGATCTCGGGATATTGCAGAAATGTTACTGGAAAACTGCTACATTGCAAATCTTGTGAGACAAATAGATATACAAATAACGTTAGTACGGATCTACTAATATTATTGACTATTTTTTCTACGTTTAGAATTTATCAAACAACAAACTAAGGACGTTAGGAGCTCATTCCATGTGCGATATGCTAATGGAAAACACAACACTGAGGGAAGTCAATTTATCCGGGAATGAATTCAACGACACAGATGCGATATTCTTCGCGGAAGCTTTGAAGAGCAACTTCAAACTCAAGGCAAATAAATGGAACGTTAAAACTTGGTTGTCAGCCATTTTCCATCATTCTCCCTTTTCACCAAATGTCACAATTTCATTTTCCCATTCTCCAAGATGGTTCGACTCTAAAGGTCCAGTCCAAATATTATGTATATAATACAACAGTTTGAATCTACCAAGCTGTGATCCAAGTTCGTCCCCTGGAAAGCTAGAATTCTTCTCCTGTGATGAAGATGCCCCCTGTTCGAGAATCCTTGTATTATCCACTTGGTTCTAGACCGTTGCATTGATTAAATTGTTACATTTCAGGCATTGGATTTGAGTCACAATCTGTTTTCAGAGCTAGGAGGCGAATGGTTGGGTCAAGGAATCGCTGCAAATGAATCGATAGAAACACTGAATCTTTCTTGGAATCATCTTCGATTGAAAGTAATGCAAGTGAATAGGAGTTGAATAAATTAGTTCAGTGATGGATTACGATCGATTTATTACAGGGTGCCATTGCTATATCTGCTGGAATGAAAGTAAACATCACGATTAGAAATTTAGACCTTTCGTGGAACGGATTTTCAGACGAGGGAGCAGCTGCCATGGCAGAAGTGATAAAGGCAAACAACACAATGACAAATCTCGATATAAGTCATAACAGGATCTCATCCGAAGGTATGGAAGTACAAAAATAATGTATACTTATTTAACTGGTTACTTGTCTAATCAATATACTAATTAATAAGCCATACTCACATATGAAAAATAGCCGGTGAAGAACTGGCGTCTTGTTGTGATACAATCCTAGCAGTGTTATATACGCGTTAGTCAACAAGCACCACTGAACAGAAAACCAAGAGCGAAACACGAGCTTAACAGGATAATACAAGATATTATCACCCATTTACGTCAAAATCTACTTTAATCACAGAACACACACAGAAAATAAAACATTTTATAGTGATGACGTGATGTTTGTACAAGTTCCTTACTCAGGGGTGACTTTACTAACGAAAGGATTGCTTGTGAACGATACAATTCGAGTTTTAAAAATCGGAGGAAATCCTATTGGGAGTAATGGATCTCTCGAACTCATACGGGCAATATCACATAACTCGAAAACAGCGGTGGAAATTCTGGATATCGCGGTGCGGAGTACTTTACAGTATTTATATCACTGAAATATTGAAGGAAGTCTAAATTACATCAATCATACTATCATTTAGGACATTCCAGTAAACAAAGAATTCAAAGAAATTTCACTCGTGCTGGCAGTCAGAGGGAATTTTCGTTACAGCGTTGAAAGAAACGGAAAACTCAAACTTGAAGAAAATGACGAGTGAATAAATCTTCAATTGATTTCTCAATTCTCCCCCTCTCTCTCTCTCTCTCTCTCTCTCTCTCTCTCACTCTAAATCAATAATAAATTTATACCACAGCTGTTGTGAACAATCACGACGAAATCCGTCGAATCTCGAAGCGAAAACTCAACGGGTTTTTCTGGTCTAGTCAAAAATAAACCTAGAACTATCCCTAGTTCTCCAACACAATTGTTGGACAGATCTAGCTTTTTTCTTCTCAACTCGCTGAACTACCATAGAACACTCCTCTCTCCTGTAGTGTTTACAGAAAAAAATTACTCCTTAATTGCCTAATTCATTTATTTGTGTTAAAATGACCAATCACCATTTATTTATTTGCACCTTTACTGGTTGCTAGCGATGTCTCTACTTCTCTTTCACTGGCTACTCCGCTGAAAAAAAAATATAAAAAATCAGCCACAGACACTCTCATCATTAAATGATCAAATATAGAATTGGATAGTAGCTTACATAGAGATTGCGCCGACATTTAGATGTCAGGGCAATGTGAATCGTTGAGTTAAGCGTGGAGGAGATCTAGTGGATGCATATTGAGGATCGAGTCGATCGTGTCGAGGGTTGTAGCAGCCAAGTCACCGTCGGTGTGATGTTCACAGGAGTCATGATCTTCTGGGCAAGGCGAATCACTCACAACGTCCGGGCAAGGCCCCTCGCTAAGAGCTTCAGCGGGATGGAGGAGGTCTACATCGTGGGGTGCGGCAGCCAAGTCACCGTCGATATGGAATTCGTGAACTTCGGGGCATGGCAAATCGCTGTGAGCTTCAGCGAAATGGAGATCACCATGGAGGAGGTCTAATGGATGCAAATTTAGAGAATCTGAATCGTGGGATGCAGCAGCCAAGTCACCATCGGTGTGATGTTCATCGTGAACATCTGGGCAAGGCGGAGCGCTAAGTGCTGCAGCGGGATGATGATGATGATGATGGTAAATTGGCGATCTATATAAATGAATAACAAACGAAACGGGAGAACAGACAAATGGATGAAAGAAGTACTGTATATAGACTACGATATTTTTTATCTTAGGAAAAGTACTTACGCATGGCCATAATGATGGAAATCATGGTGATCTGTTAGATGAAAATATATATAATACAATTTATTTCACTCTTTATATTTCACACTCATGGGATTGCAAAAAGGAAATACTTACAATGTGGAGCGTAATAACTGCCGTGGTGATAATCTATGACGGAATAAAAACAAAGAGAATTTATTTAAACTTCTTCACTGCTCGTAGTTAACCAATGACTTGAAACAGATTTCTAAAGTCCTAACACTTACGACAAGGAAACGCAGCAGCAATCCCAACGAAGAGAGCAAGACAAATAAAGACTTTCATATTGATCTCCGTTTTCGATCTCCTATTCGTGAATGATTCGCTTTGAATTACGTATGATATGTGATCAATAAGATCACCATTGTCTTATATATATTTATATGTATTCGCCAATCAATGAATCATCGTATCATTGTCAAGTGTAAGACATCATACATGTTCAGCTATACCTAGACGAGCAGCTGACTCCACATCTCATAAAGTATCCTGGTATACTTGTTATCGACAATCGAAAAAATACAGACGAATGACCTCAGAGGGACAACAACCTTTGATTTGCAACACGTGTCCTAGATCGAAAGTGTCATGTGCTAAATCTGTTTGGACATTTGGTTGGGTGTTCATACAAGAGTTTCAATTGGATATTGATTGGCGACTGTGCAAACAAGTCAATTTGTGAAGTGAAACACGATTGCAGCTCAGCAAGTATTGCCATTATTTCAATCCGATTTTACTGGGCAACAGCAAACATTTGAAATACGGAAAATCGATGAAAAGGATGTTGAAATAGACATCACACTTGCTGCGTCCTGTGCAAACTATTTTAAGGGTACTGAAGCAATCTATATTCTGAAGCACAGCATATTGAGTGGCAGCTGATGTCCTTTCGAAATCTATTTACTATTCCAGTATACGTTAAGAAAATGTAAATACAATTTATGAATGATTTGTTTAGTCTAAAACAGTTGCCCAAACACTGTTGAGGACGCCTAACCTAATCCTTACCCTTAGTAAGTAAGTGTACAAATTTTGCTGAATTAGCATTTGCTATTTCCTATCTCATCTTCTGTATGTCGTATTTCTTCGACTATGAGAAGCGTCCTACACTTGAATTTAGACCCATTTGTGTTGGGCTAACACGCGCTACAGATGCTGTTACATTCCCTCTAATCTCCCATATGATATATAAGTAGTAACATGATTTATCGACAAGAGTGTACTAAAATTTTTCAATGATATAACAAGGATTAAAAAAAAATCGGTGGCTCTCCCTTACATCTTCTTTACGTAGGTTGACAGTTATTCACTGTTAGATGAGACCTCGAAACTGACTGTCAGCCTTTCGACTGTGGCGTCTTGAGCATTTCCATACATTAACTTTTATAATTAAAATTTAAAACTTGCCTAGGACTATATATTATACAGAAAACAATATACTGAAATATTTGCCTCTGCGTAACAATATTTATTCTGAAAGCCTCCAATAACCCATTACTTTGATAGACATTTTTTCATGTAGGCGATAGTTCTTGATACATGTATTTTTATTTCGAACTTGTGGTGTCCCAAGATGGAGTAACCATGGTCAACACGATTGCCTATCTCTAGAGCTGCTAAAGACTAAGATTGGAGTAATCTAATCTAAAAAGAACTAGAATTGAAGCACAGAACTGTTATATACGTTTTTCTATGGGTTTATTTTTCATAGGAAATCCGTTCTATGATGTAAATAGATAATATGTCTCATTTAATCTGTTCGATAATATAACAAGATATATAGATTTCTTATCACTTTAAAGAAAGGTTAACAGCAGTTCATCCTCAACATATGTGCTATCCACCCATATTGCATTTGAGTAACATCATTATTTTATAACTAGCTTTCATCCCTGTGAATGTTAAACAATCCAACATAATATTTAAATTCTAATTTCCACCCTGTCACTGCCACACCTGTGTCATTACCTTTTTTGCTTTTGTTTTTCATTTATATAACAAATATATCGATCTGTGAAACACTTTATTGAGACGATTCAAAACAGCAGAGGTAACAAGACAAACAAATATATAGAACACACATAGAAACAATGCAGAACAAAACAGAAGAAAACATTTGAAAAGTGTTTATTAACAGATCGAAATTTTCCAACACGTAACTAGTACTACTGTCTATTTTCTCCTCACAATGCAGTCACTCCGTAATGCGTCCAACTATCCATGCCCACCTGTCAAATAAAAAAAGCATTGGCGTAATTTTCATTTACCAAATTATTAAAAAGTTTGAGTATTAGTTTGCACTTACTCATCTCCACTCTACAACTCTATGCATTACGGCTCTCTCGATTGCGACTGTTAAAAAAACAAATAGTAAAATCTAGCACAAACAAATGCAGAGTGGGGGTACCTCACCTTATCCTACGATTATTTCCTCCACAATGGGGATTGCATTGAAACAACCGAATGATGAGGAGGCAGAAGCTGAAGAAGATGAAGAAGAAGCGAAGGCAGATGCAGAAGCGCTGCTGCTGCTGCTACCGAATGAGGAAGATCTGCCACCAAATCCTGGAAGCGATGGAAGCTGGAAGCCAAAACCGAAGCCACATGGCTCCCTCTCAACTACAACCTCCTCCACACATGGAGGGCTAAAACCGAAGGATGGTTTTGGCCTATCAAAGAAGTTGACACATGGCTCTTCAACCTTGAAAGTAGGGGCACATGGATCTACAAAGGGCACGACACATGGCTCCTCAACCTTGAAAACAGGGGCACATGGCTCTACAAAGGGCACGACACATGGTTCCTCCACCTTTTGCTGGCATGGTCGTTCTATCCTTTCAGCACATGGCTGCTGTAGACGATTGAACGGTTGCATAATTCTTTCAAACAACGAACCGCACGGGTTAAAAGATGGCACAACACATGGTTCCTCGACCCTTAAACTAGGGACACATGGCTCTACGAAGGGTACAACACATGGCTCCTCGATCCTAATTTCTTCAGTACATGGCTGAACAAATGGTACAACACATGGCTCTTCAATCCTGATTTCCTTGAAACATGGCTCAACAAAGGGTACAACACATGGCTCTTCGATCCTAATTTCTTCGGTACATGGCTGAACAAATGGTACAACACATGGTTCTTCCACCTTGAAACTAGGGACACATGGATCTACAAATGGTACAACACATGGCTCTTCAATCCTAATTTCTTTGAAACATGGCTCAACAAAGGGTACAACACATGGCTCTTCAATTCTGATTTCTTCGATACATGGCTGAACAAATGGTACAACACATGGCTCTTCAATCCTAATTTCTTCGAAACATGGCTTAACAAGGGGTACAACACATGGTTCTTCCACCTTGAAACTAGGGACACATGGCTCTACAAAGGGTACAACACATGGCTCTTCAATCCTAATTTCTTCGGAACAAGGCTCTACATACGGCACAAAACATGGTTCTTCAATCCTAATTTCTTCAAAACATGGCTCCACAACCTTGAAACTAGGGACACATGGCTCTACAAAGGGCACAACACATGGCTCTTCAATCCTAATTTCTTCGAAACAAGGCTCTACGAATGGCACAACACATGGCTCAGCGATTTGGGTGCAGGGTTCTCTGTAAATATGTGTTAATTTATTGATAACTATTACAATTTTGCAGGCCAAATTAACTGACGTGATTTGCCTACCTTACACGCCTGCATACTCTTCTACCTGTAAAACAGTTTACAAATCATTGTGATATATTTTCATGTTTCATGGAATGGAATTGGAAGGAAGAATTTGAACAATTTTATTACAATACTCACGGGAAGGTTGGCATATTCGTTGTTGACATGGTTGCCTTATTCCACAAGGTTGACGCACTCGTCGGCAAGGCTGACGCACTTGACGGCATGGTTGACGCACATTACGACATGGTTGACGCACTTGACGGCATGGCTGACGCACTTGACGGTAAGGTTGACGGACAACTTGTTGGCATGGTTCACGAACAACTTGTTGGCATGGTTGACGGACAACTTGTTGACACGGTTGTCTTGCGATTCTTTGAGGAGCGCATCTCCTAACCCTTCTTTGGGGGCATGGAATTTCAACTCTTGTTGGTGGACATGGAATTTCAAAGCTTGTGGGTGGACATGGTATCTCAAAGCTTGTGGGTGGACATGGAATTTCAACCCTTGTGGGTGGACATGGAATTTCGACCCTTGTGGGTGGGCATGGTAATTCGACCCTTGTGGGTGGACATGGAAAGTCAACTATTGGAGGTGGACATGGTATCTCAACTCTTGTGGGTGGACAGGGAATCTCAACTATCGAGGGCGGACAGGGAATCTCAACTATCGAGGGTGGACATGGTATCTCAATTCTTTCGCAAGGATCACGATTGAAGCAATCGAAAAAGCCACCAAGCGCACTCATCGCGCCGCCCACAGAAGCGAATGAGCCAGCTGAGGCGGAGGCAGAGGCAGAGGAAGAAGATGAAGCAAAGGCCGATGCACCCGAGGAAGAGCTGGAGGAAAGCCCAATTCCTGAACGGCGGAAAACATTTTTACGAATCCGAAATGTCGAACAAAGGAAAAAAAAGAATAGGTATTACGAATTTTTGCGTGGAATACATCTCTGCAGCGGGGAAATATTCAAGATCAGCATATAGTTTAAAACATACCTGGGAAGGCAGTAGCCGTTGCTACAAGCGCAATAAGGATGAAGAAACGCATATCTCTGATCGTGATCTACGCAAGACAGAAGTTTTCAGCAAATGATCAAGATCTGACGGAAATCGGTTGCAAGCTATGAGAGATATGAAAATTCGAAGCTAGTTTTATACTCTTTGCGAGTATACTCAATGCAAAGCGTTTTACCCGTTTGTGGGATTAGTTTATCCGGGTCGTTTAAATCAAGAAATTCATTGCCAAGTGTCAATGGCAATCCACATTGACAGATGTACGGGTCCGAGATCTGTGTAAATACTAGATTAGCCATCGAAGTTGCCCTTTACATTTGATCCGGATAATGTTACCCAGCCATAATGACAAAGTCAATACATATGGATAGCTGACTGGCGCCATACGTCCTCCGATTGAGTGATTGATGGCTGGTAAAGAGAGAATTTTCAAAACGTGAATCTAAAGCTAATAGTTAAACAACAATATTCATTACTTTGAATTGGTAAATCATTATTTATTCTTCTTCTTCACTACAAGTACGCCTCACTTAAAGACCAGATTCCGTCCAAAGGACCTGGTCGTGAAGCGAAAACAAACTCCTCATTTAAAGACGAGGAGGCGGTCCAACGGCCTGATCATGAAATATATTAAAATAATCATGATAATTATCTGAATAACGAAATACGAAAATACACTATCGTTTTTTCGTGATGATGGTCGTGCGAGTGGTCGTTTAGTGACCAATACCTAGACATACCGGAGGTGCAGGAGGCAGACATCACTGCAATTCAAAAACATTCAGCAATGAAAATCTGCTAAACAAGCATTTCCGCATTTACCTATAGGCTTGGCCTTGGCTGAAGACTATAGCCTCAAACAAGAGGGCATCGGTGTATCATATTTCTGACACTGTAATGAACCTTACAAGTGTTATCATACCACGCTGTAGTCTCTAAACAACCTTTAGTAATGCTCCTTGCATTCAATCCAAAAAATTGACGCTGAATCAATAAAATCCATAAAGAAGTCCTCTGTAGAAGGAAAATCTCCGAGTATTTGAATGAACTATACGACAGCTTACAATCTTGCTCCTCTCTTCGTCTAAATCCGGTGCTCCGAACGAGTGACAAGTAGGAAAAAGAAAGATGAATCAATAGAATCCATAAAGAAGTCCTCTGTAGAAGGAGAATCTCCGAGTGTTTGAATAAACTATACGACAGCTTACAATTCCTGTAGTCATCAAGTACACGAGGAACAAACAGATCCAGTTCCGACGTTCTTCCAGATAGCAAACGAAATAGAGTATATAGAGGATTCATTAAGGAGAAAAAAATTGCTTTTCCATCATTAACACGCAATATAAATATATATTCACAATGAGAGGAATACCACTTTAGAACAACTTCTTATATTTTGACAACAACGAAAAAACATTTTAGTACATTGCATTACATTTTGATTATTATTTATAGTCGACTGCAGCTTTTGACTTTACTTAAATGAACAAAAAAGAAGAAAATTAACAAGGCGAATCAGGAAATTTTTCAACAATCCCCTCCTCCTTGGGGCTTCATCAAGTCATCAGGCCATCTGTACTGCATAGGAACAAGAGATTCATATTTTGTACTATACAGCCTGTTTTTTATAAACTTTTGCTTATCCAAAGGTTCAGGATAGTGTCCGGCTAGATTATGCGCATAAACGTATTCCGCGATCTGAAAATAAAGTGATCTTTTCACGAACAGGAAGTTCACTAATATTCATGACATTTACTGTTGCTTTTACAAACCTTAACTGCAATGTTAACTGACACGTCACGAATTTTTTTAAGTTCTGGATAAACCAGACCCTGCTCTATTTCTTCAGGAGTAACCTCATCAGCAAGAGCCTGCAATGCAATGTAATGATATCGATTTTGCTATAGAAGAAAACGAGTGGAGTGTTACCTTAGCAGCGATAAGGAACAAGTGGTCAGGGATTGACCGCACTCCGCAAGAAATCACAGCAAGCGCAACACCTTTAATTCAAGAAGGTTAAAAATACAACCTATTGGAATATCACATATGAATCTCCTTAGAATTAAGACACCACACTAAGGTTAAAAACAAACTTATCGCTTCACCAGGAAATATATAAACATTATTTCCTTGTCCAGATTTAAACCGAGAGCCACAATCCAAAATCACTGGCTCGAAAGGACTCCCACTTGCAAAAACACATCGACCCTGAAAAACAGACAACTGACGTAAATTTGGACTAAATACTTCACCACATCAATGCAATTTCTAAAAAACAACGTCTCACATCTGTATAACGGTAGGCTTCCATAGCAGTACATTCTGCCTTATCCGTGGGGTTACTGAGAGCAAATATAATCGGTCGTTCGTTTATTTTAGCCATGGTTCTCAGCACATTCTCGGTGAACAGACGACCGGCTCCAGAAACTCCTGTTAGTGAGAAAAAATAAATATATTCAACTGAATTTCTGTAATAAAACTTATTAGGAAGCATCCCTATGTTCTCCATTCGATTTTGAAAAGTATTAGATCGAGTGGCCAGTGCAATCAATAATATAAAAGTCATTTTATTATGATAATCAAGAGCGTCACACCGACCAATGATTGCATCAGGCTTGATATGTTCGACTGCTTTGTTTAAATCTGAAATTTGTTCCATATCGTGAACATATTGTGCTTGCTCCTGGTTTTCCAATGGTATTGGATGATCTTTCACCATTAGGCCGTCTGTCGCAAAATTGAATTGTCAAGTTCTCAAAACTAATTTTATTTCCATAGCATTGTATTGTAACTTTTCCACTTAACCTTTATTGAATAAAAAGATATTTTTGTAAGCCTTCTCCTTTGAAAGTCCGTTCTCCCACATGTAACGAGTCAATAGATTCGCAATTCCAAGTGCAGCCTTAAAGTGACATCAACAATTCAGTTAATCATTGTGTGGTTCAAATAATATTTAAATTGAAATTAGAAATTAAACATTATATTGTAAATGTGTCCTTAACTAGGCAAAATAAATATTGTTCATTATAAAATATCATGTTACAGTTCATGGAAATCAATTCACCTCCCCAGCACCGACGAACAAAATTTTCATGTCTGTAATTTTCTTTTCGACAATCTTTTCAGCCGTCAGCAATCCACCGACAGCCACAGCTGCAGTTCCTGCAGATAGTTTGATAACACGTTGAAATTTGGTGTAATTTTTATCAGGGGTAAGGAAATTTGGTAAAGAAAAGTCAATTGGCAACAGCTGTGAAATAGGTGTCACCTTGAATATCATCATTGAAAGTACAATATCGATTTCGGTACTTTTTCAAGAACCTGAAAGCGTTGTGGTTTCCAAAATCCTCAAATTGTATCAAGGTGTTTCTGCCAAAGACACTGGTGACCGCCTAAAAGGTGTCATCATGAGCAAAAGATTTAAAATGAGTTATCACCAGACAACACAGTGGACGCTAGACAACACAGTTTTTTAACCAGTGTAATATAATGCGCGAGAATTATAAAAAGCTCGGAACCTAGACGTGATTGAGAAAATCTGACACCATATTTGAAATCAGCGCACCAAATATAGCTAATAACAACTAACATTTTGAAGCGCATCGAAAAAAAATATTTTCATTGTAATAACATTCAGTGTAATTAACATTAATGATATGATAATTACATTATACAATATGAATGGTATATTAAAACATTTGAAAAAATTAATTTAAAAATTCACCTCCATAAATTCATCAATGAGATCATCATATTCTTGTCCTTGCACGCGTTTATGAGGCAGTCCAATATAGAAGGGATCCTTCAAGAGATCCTACAATAGAACATGTCCTTGAACGTTAGGTTAGTAAGGTAATGAACTCAAAATATGGTTCAGGTACCTGGAACAGNAAACTAATTTTAGGACAATATACTTTTTATTATCTACATCAGAGGTGTGTAACCTGCGGCCAGCAAACCAAATTTTTGCGACCTGCGGGGAGCTGCGGTTTTTGAATTAGTACGGCCCGTAACAGGAATTCGGTGCTATGATTTTAGATGTTGTATGGATAGCGGAGCGTCCCTAAAGTTAATAAATTTGATTTGCAAAAAACCAAATCGATTTTGTCATGCCAGTTACTAGTAAACAGTCGATGTGAAATGCAAGTTCAGCCCGCCGTCTAATCCGGTTAAGTGTATTTGGCCCGGAAGAGCTACAAGGTTGCACATCTCTGATCTACATAATTCTTCATATTAGTTTTGCCTTTCCTCTACTATCTAAGTTGTAAACGATAGTACGACGTACCTCATTGTTTGTTCCAACATCTATGCATACAGGAAGACAAAAATTCGGCAGTATTCCGCCGCATGCCGTGTACAGAGCCAATTTGCCACTCGGAATTCCCATTCCATAGCTTCCTAAGTCTCCCAGGCCAAGTATTCTCTGTCCGTCCGTGACCACCACTGCTTTGACGTCTTTCGCGGGCCAGTTTTGTAATATCTGTGCCAGGTATCCGCGATCGTGAATGGTGAGAAACATTCCCCTGAAATGATAATACATAATTTATGTTATGTGAAGATGAAGGACAGCTTGGCATAGGATGCTATTCTGACCTCGTTCTTCGAAATATATTGCCATAATGCATGCAAGCGAGGCCAACTGTAGGAGTATAGACGATAGGCATCATACGATCGATATCGTCTTGCAGAACACGATAGAATAATTTTTCGTTTCTCTCTTGTAAATCAATCAAGAATGAGTATCTGGAGAAAGATTAAAACACATCAAATCTTTGACTTAAAAAAAACAATGATGAGCAACTACCTGTCAAGATCGTTCTCGATATGATTGAACGCCTGCTTAATCCGTTGTAGCTGCCGGTCTTGGTCTAATATTATGGGGGGCAAAAGACCATGCATACCTAGTATCTGTCTTTCTTCGAGAGTAAAAGCAGTACCCTGCAAAAAAAAACGTATTTTTTTCATGTATTCGCTAGGAGGGGGGGTCCTTCATTGTATAGATGTTATGAGGGTACAAATATACATTTCAAATCATTGGTATATTATTACTAACCCCTGAACCAAACAAGCTTGTTTATAAGGGTTAATAACCCACCCTACTCCAGTGTATGTTGTCCTTACTAGATTGAGGTATGCAGGCCGCCAAGTTAATTTAAGCTTAAGAAAACCATAGCATATATTTGAAAATGTAGGATTTTCTCGAATTGGAAGATAAGGGTTGGGGTAGGGACATATTTCCATTATTTTACCTCAATATGAAGTAAAATGAATGCAATGTTCATGTTTTATTTTACACTATCATATTTATATCGGCAAATAAAACAGTACCCGCTAGATGGTGCTCGAGAACGTACCGACCTACGTACACGGTGATTAACAAATTTTGAGGTGTCTAAAACCAGCACACATTCGAAATTAGACAACGGGCGATGGCTTTCTTTAATATACCTCATACCTTGTTAGTATAGGGATCTAATAGCAGTTGCTTTCCTCCCAATTCTCTTGTATGAACGACTTGATCGTAAGTGGCGTGTCTTTCCATACTTATTGATGTCGCAGGCGCACGAAGCACACGTCCACGAATTCTTCTGGCGAAACTCGACAACCTAATGGTTTGTCGATTTATAAATGACATTTTGCTACGACGAATTAAACAGACTTCGAACAGCTGTCATTTAAAGTTCTCGGTTAAAGTTCCGCTTCCATTTCCGACCGAACCACTGTAAACGATACGGTGTCAAAGTTTGAAGGTTTAAAGGTCAGAATTTCTACGATATTTCAATTTGATTATCGATTTTCCCGTCGATTTATTTTTATTACCACTAGAGAGACATCTGGGCAGTAATGTTATTGTTGGTTCCTTTTACATATTTCATACGTTCCGCCTTTGTTTTTCACGAAGTTTTCGTTCTCTATTTCTTCACATTAATGTCTCTCTGCATTGAGTTTATCATTTAATCTGTTAAAATATTATATATATTAGTTTGACCGTGAATACTTTCTGAGTTATGATTTTATGTGTTAAATAAGAAGGGTCTTTTGTTACAGCATCAAGTCGGGAACTATTTTGATACGAAGTAGTGAGTTTTAACAGGAATGGCTAGAAACAGAATCAATGCTCGAACTGGAACTGAAGTTTGCTCAGACTGTTCAGCAGCAGGTTAGTGTTTTGGACATTTTTTTTATCTTTTACAAGTGGAAGTGGTTTTAGCATAATTCTCATTTTTGTTCAATATTTTTTAAGACCCTAGTTGGGCTTCCATCAACCGTGGAGTTCTGATATGCAGTGACTGTGCGAGCATTCACAGAAGTCTGGGGAGGCATATATCGCAGGTAAGTGGGATCCGGGAGGATTGATTTAAAAATTGCACCATTATCTACATCAGGAGTTGGAGTTATATTTATCTATCAACAGGTCAAACATCTACAGAAATGCAAATGGCATCCCAATACACTCAGCATGGTTCAACACCTTGTGGCAGCCAGTGCCAATTCAATATGGGAACATTCTCTTCTCGATCCAACTCAGATGAGAAGCGGAAAGAGGAAACCAAATCCATCCGATCACGTTCAGTGAGTTGGAGCTTCTAATTTGAGATAGTTTCATAGCACAGCCAAACCAAAACAATCTCTTTATTCAGTCCAACGAAATCGGAATTCATTAAGTCAAAATACCTGAATCTTTCATTCGTGCATCGCCTTGCCATTCGCGAAGAAGATCAGATGATTACTGACATAAGTAAACAGCTTCATTCGAGCGTACGAACTGGGAATTTGGAAACGAGCTTGCGACTGCTCTCGTCCGGAGCTCAGCCGAACTATTTTAATGCTGTAAGAAATGAAATCCGATTCAGAGCTGTGCTAGCTAAATTTATATCGAGGTATATTAATACCCGATTTGTAAACACAGGAGAAGGGAAATACTTCTTTACACGTTGCTGCTAAGGCAGGACAGGCTCTGCAAGTGGAATTGCTCATGACGTATGGCGCTGATCCTCTTGCGCTGGACAGCAACAACAAGACTGCTGAAGAGTTAGCACGAGCTGATAATCATGTCGATCTTGCCGAGAGACTCGTCGACCTGCAGTACGAATTATCAGACAGACTTTCGTATTTTGTCTCTGGTCAAATGCCAGGTAAAATAATTATCATAATATATAAATACTAGAAAATACCTGTAAAAACTTCAGAACTATTAAGGGAATATATTTTTGTTTGAAAAAGATCACAAAGCAGGGAAGCACTTTTTAGTACCAAAGCCACAGGAATATAAAATGGCAAGCACTGGAAAAAAGCGTCTTCAAAAGGTTAGATTCAGTTCAAGTTCAGAAAGGCGACAAAGAGTTTACTCTCGTATTACCGGTTTGATTTATTCAGCTGAACGATATGACATTCGAGGAGTTAGCCATGGATGTCTACGACGAAGTGGATCGCAGAGAACTGGAGGTTGTGTGGCAAGAATCTCAGAAAAATATTTTGCTTCCGAATAAGGGCTCCAACCCAGCCTTTCAGTACGATCATCAGGTTGTCCCCTTCCTTCCTGTGAATCCAGATTATTCAACAACTAGGTATAAACATGTGTTATGATTTGAGAAGATTTGTTACTCAACCAATGTACTATTCGCTCCCACAGAAATCAAGGAAGACAGAAACTTGGCATATTCAAAGACACCGAACTCAAAATTCTTATCTGTGATATTATCGGTGAGATTGTTCGAAGAACAAACTGCGGAGCCCACCTATCTGGTTTGTGATACTGGGAATATTTTCCATTATATCTCAGACATCTTGGTAACTGTTTCATTACTGAATTGTTGTAGGAAGCTCAGAGGATCCTGTATACGATCTTCCTCCCGATGGAGATGTTGAGTGTATGTCGGGAGATTCTTCTACAAGTCAACGTAGGATACATTGCCTTAAATATTCCTTGCTTTTATCCATCCTACAATACAATTTTTATCTTTTGCTCATCAGCTACAATGGTCAAGGACAGTTTGACCATATCAAAAGAAGAATTCCTGAGCCTTCAACAACAACTTTCTGAAAGAGAAGCGGAATGTACTAAGCTCCAAGAATTGAACAGAGATCTGTCTCATAAAGTACAGCTAGAAACTATTTTATTTGGATGAAATTATTTTTTTGTGAATTCCAAATTGATTTGTGTATTTTTGGATGTCTAGGTAACCTCTTTGGCGAAGCAAAACCACGAGTTGAATAAAAAAGTTCAAGATGTCCCGCTATCACACACACTTCCGTCAATCCCCAAAAAGCCGGATTTTTTCAAAAACAGCCCGCACGTACCTGGGAGCCCGAGCGGACGACCATTCTCGGTCTTCAATCCTAATGAAAGCAGTATGAAATTCTGTCAGAGAATATCTTCGTACACGATCGAATTTACCAGAATATCGTTGTATTATTTTACAGTAGAAAATCAAATTATGAACTCTGAAGACGACAAGGAGAATAGAAGGAGGACTATCCATGTCGAGACGCCCACTGCCATTTCAGCCGAAGAAATATCAGTTCGCGCTTCAAATCGAGAGCGGTTGGAAAAAGCTGTTGTGAGTTTTCTTTCAGTCGAGAAATTTAGTAGAAGAATTTTGTAAGTGGAAAAATTTTTGTGTAATGTTACCAGGTCCAGGTTGCATCTCACAGCAGCACTGGTAGTGATTATGATAATCATGGCAGTCAGAAAAAGGAAAAAGATTCGGAAAATAAAGAAGAAGCTGGGAAACTGTATTTGAATTTCTGTGTTCAATTTTCTTAGTGTTAATAGTTAAATAATAAAATATTTGTTTAGCCCAACATCGCCGGAGCAAAAATCTGATCAAGTGAAAGAAGAAAATTCAAACAGCAATAACAACCAGCCACCGCAACCAGCAGTGGAAACAGCAAATGAACCTGCGGCTGAAGACAGTCAAACTGAAGCTAGTCGTAGCGAATCGAGCAGCCCACAGTTCGAGGCAACAGAAGAAGAAGTTATCTGGCCCGAACATTCGGCATTAATGAAAAAGACTGAATTGGTAAGTGGCAGATTCATATTATGGTTCGATCGAAACACTGACCTCTTCTTTTCATTGTGCAGCTCACAAAAAATATCCAAACGCTTCTACAAACGGCTCAGATTAAAAAGACTGAAAATTATTTAGATTGTGCAGAAAATATCCTCTCCGCTGTGTCTGACGTCGTCGCTCTGTTTGATAAGGTAAGAAACAGATTTTACTTGCTTTCTAATATGCAGTTATTAGTTAATAACTTCATTATTTTTGTTCAGCCATATCTTCCAAGCATCAAATCCGTATTGCAGTCAATATGCGGAAGCGCTCACAAACTTAGAAACAGATGTAAAGAAACCGCAGATCAAAAAAGTAAACCAGAGCATCACAAACAAGTACATTCACTTTTACATATATTGAAAGTAAATCAAACCAATATTATATCTCATACTTCACTTTGTTTTCTCTCCAGCTAACTGAAAATATCATTTCATATGCATATGAGATCGCTATAGCTGAAAAGCAGTTGGTTATGATGGCTCCTAAAGAGGATGCGGAAGCGTCGTCAAGTTCTTGAAAAAGCAGGTTCCTAATTGCTCATGTTTGATTTTCCATTGGTATTCACAAGTAATTACTCAATCTGATAAATAATTTATTCCTTTTCAGTTGCCAACATAAGAAATTGGATAAAACTGCCTGGTAATTTTTAAGTTGTTCTGAATTCATTCAATTTGAAAAGTTTTTTGTTGAACAACAAATATTGTTTATTTTTGTTTGTGTAAATATTGTACTTTTTGTGTTACTCTATATGCATGCTGCGGATTATGAGATCCATCTATCGGAGTGGATTATGACAAACATACATTTTGGGAATCTGTTTCATTTATATCATGTATCGGCATTTTCCTGTATCAATACAAATCGGAGGTATTTCTAGCTCTACTTAAATTCTGTATTTTGCCAGGTGTGTGATTCATTTCCCTAAAATGCATATGTAATCGATTTGGAGTTTGTTTTTTTGTGTATGCGTATTTCAACTGTAAACCTATTAATTAAAGTTGCTCTCAAATCATGAAGATATATGTATCGCGACGATCATCACATTCATGCTTTGTGTTTCAATATCGTATTGTATATTCTGCCTAGTGAATTTCATTGTAGTATCTTAGGCTGCTGTGTTAGCTGTAACTAAGCATGAAAATATGTAATTGTCTTCCCACCACTCATGCTCGCTCATATCTTTGAGCTAAAAGTACAAAAGCATTAATACCATAATTGGATCGTATGTAATAGTTAATGCCAATATTGTCCTTGAGAGTACAATGAGCTTGATGCATATTATTCTAACCTTCATAGACGAGATTAATAAATTTATATATCCAAATTGTTACGTGTGGGGATTTATTTGGGGTTTCAGGAGGATTAGCAGACCAGTGTAATTTAGTGAATGATGTGGTGAGACTGATAGGCGTGAAGATATGCGTCTGCAACGCGAGAGATAACTTTAACTCGAACATCCTCCTCCCCCTAGACAAGCTCAGGGGGGAGGATGTCTAACTACTAACGGGTTAGGTGTGCAAGGGAGAAAATTGTGGAATGTCAAAGTGATCATACTTAGCATTCAATATTCCAGCTGGGGTTAATTCATGAAAAGCTAGTGATTGGGGTTAATGAAACGAATCACAATTTGAATATCATTTCGGCCAGGACAGAGCCTACGTGTTCAGTGTCACAGACATTGCTCTATGGAATCAAGTGATAGCAACTAAAAAGGATCAGCAAGAGCCATATTCATTAGACCTGAATAAGAATTTTATATATTTATTTGGGAAATTCTACTTTCAGTTGACTGTGAAAGATTAACCCACGGCCTGAAGTTGATTGTTAATGTTAACTTTCGGGTATGACATTTTTTGAATGTCATCAGTAATAGATCTGAGTGTTATAAGACTGTTATAATATTACGCCTAGTATAGATCCTTTGCGACCTCGAATGTATACAAACTGGGATAGGCGCTTCTCTTCTCATGTCACTAGTAAAGACGTTTCTCTATTTGTTTATATTATCTATAATATATTCGTGATAGGAGTAGAAAGGATCAACAAAAATAACAAAAGAATTTAATAAAGTAAGACCGCTGGATATATACTCACAACAGACAGATTAATCAAATATCGCAGTGCGAAATTGTGCTATCGTAACTTACAAATTGAGTTCTCCCGATGTACGCTCGATTTTTTCGACCCTCATTTCTTTCTAACTTCATTTATCGCTGATTTTGCAGTATTTTTAATCGCTACACCGAGAACTCGGCAGAAAGTGAACATGTCAGATAGTTACCCTAGCTTGAACGCTTCGGAAGATGACGAATTTGCGTCGAATGAAACAGACGTACCAACTATGAAAGGAACTCTATCGAAATGGACGAATTACATACACGGATGGCAGGACAGGTATGAAGCATCAACATGATATAAATCAAGGTTATTATTTTACCATTTGTGCTGTTTTTCATGTAGGTGGGTCACATGTGGTGACGGGACATTGAGTTATTACAGATACGAAAACGAGACTGAATATGGATGCAGAGGATCCATTAGCCTTGCGAAAGCGGCAGTTATGGTGAGTTTGCATTATTATTTACTTATTCTCATTTAAATGCTACAAAATCATTTTATTTTTTATCGTTAATATATTTTATTCTATTACTTCACAATTTTTACTTTTTCTGTTTACTGTTCATCAGTGTCATGAATTCGACCCTTGCCGGTTCGATGTCGCTATCAACGACAGCGTTTGGTACATGCGTGCACCCGATGAGAATACAAGACAACATTGGATTGAAGTTATTGAATCAAACAGGGTATTTATCTCACAGACATCCCACCTCGCACATTCACCATCCTAACACTATCCTTTTTGCCTCTTCAGCTAGATACTGCCGAAAGTTCAGACGGCACCGGCACCGGTTTGAGAAGACACGGCTCGATGATGTCACTAGGCAGCGGCCTTTCAATAACATCCAGTTCATCATTTCGTAAAGGTAGATTTCGAATCATCCGCAGTTTGTTAGTTACGTTTATAACTTTTTATTTGCTGATTTTCAAAGGCAGAGGATTGCGGGAAAAACTGGCTGAACTGGAAACTTTTCGTGATATACTTTGTCGTCAAGTCGATACTCTCCAGAAGTACTTTGATATTTGTGCAAATTTTGATCAGAAAACAGAATTACAAGACCAAGAACAAACTTTCAACTGTAAGATATTGAGTTTATTTACCAGTTTCAAATATAATGAATCGAATAGTTAATTATTGTAGATATTGGTCTGAATATTTTATCGATGTTCAACCTGTAGTTCGGGAATGAAGAATGGTCCATAACTATTTGTTTTCTACTATTAGTGGATGCAGATGATGAAGGGGAACATGAAGATGACCCTCTCTTTGTCCCAAAGGAAAAAAAATTTCATAATAACATTGGAAAGGTAAAATGAATGAATGAGAAAGATATTTTTTTTGTGCGAGAAGTAATATGTAACATATTTCCATGGTAACTTCAGGGTAAAGGGAAGTTCTATGGTGACGGTGTTGATTTCAAAGGAGAAGCAATAACATTCAAGGCTACAACGGCCGGTATCATTGCTACGTTATCACACTGCATTGATCTCATGTCTTCCAGAGAAGATAAATGGCAGAAAAGGATTGAGAAAGTAAGTCGATCGTATGTTGCCCATCTGTCATTACGTAATTAAATTCGTTTTGCTTACTTTAGGGATTTTATTATTTCTTTTATATCGTTCATGATAATTTGCTTGTTATATCTAGGCTACTACTTGTAGCGACTAGGCTATCACGTTACAGCTATGTTTAGGAAAATGAAAAGAACCGACGGCTGGAGGAACAACTAAGACTCGCGATTGATTCGGCAAAGAAGAAGACCGCTTTCGTCTGCAGTCCAGATTTCGAAGAGGGACCGCAGAGCAACATCACCGAAGAGGAGTTTTATGATGCTGTGGAAGCAGAGTTGGATAAGCAGGATAAGATTGTGGAGGACGTAAGTAACTCCACAATAAATTTTTCAGTGTTTTTAATTTTTTATGATATTAATTTTTTAATTTTTCCAGTTGGAGCATTCAAAACAAATGAAAAAAGTTGCCACAGAGAAGAAGAAGACGGTACACCAGTACAGCCACGAGCTTGATAAACGAATTCGAGAACATCTTATAGATTCCGTGAAAGATCCGAGTCGAGAGGAGAATTCACAATGGGAGTTGTTCGCAGAGGAAGGGGAGATGAAAGTGTACAGGTGCCTACATCTTCCTCGATTGATAATTCTGAGTTGATTGGAATTCTGAATAACGTATATACTCGCAGTCGCACCTCTTTTTTGCTAGTTAAAATCTTGTCAATAGATATCAATTTCATGTTTTATGTGTCATATCCTGGGTCTATAAAAGGTAGCTAAAACAAAATCATTCGAATGACAGGGCCGAACTGGAAGAAGACGGATTGATCTGCGACCCTCTGAAAGCTATGCACACGATCGACGGAGTTACTGCCCATGAAATGTGTCATTATTTTTGGGATACCGATGTTCGAATGGAATGGGAATGTAATAATTTGTCATTTTGTCGTAAATATTCTGGCCAATTGCAACTTCTCATATTTAATATATCTGTTACACAGCCACGATCGAAAGCTTTCGCGTTCTCGATGCGCCGGATGAACACACTGCCGTCATTTACCAAACTCACAAGAGAGTTTGGCCGGCGTCGCAGAGAGATTGTTTGTATTTATCATCGCTTCAGAAAGTATATTTATTTTGTTTGTTTTCTTTGTAACTCGTTATTGCACCACGTTATATTTGTACTGCGTCACTCCAAGGTTGATGACATCGTTCCAGAACTCGATGGAGAAGTTAAACCTCACGATACCTACATTGTTTGTAATTTTTCAATTGATCATCCTGATAATAAGGTGAGTAGGGTTTGTTAACTGATACCAAGGATAAGATCACAATATCTAATCTCTCCGTTTCTTTTGCAGGCTGTGAGTGGTTGTTTACGTGCAATCATAAGCATCGCTTTGATATGCCAGACGTTTGTTAGTCCGCCACCAGATGGCGGAGAAATTACGAGAGATTGTTTAAAATGCAAAATAGTATATGTAGCAAATGGTTGGTACCACCATGGATCGATTTTTTGTTAGACTTTCATCACAAAGTCACAAAATACGTTTTTTTATCACAGTGAATCCTGGAGGATGGGCACCAGCCGCCGTACTAAGAGCAGTGTACAAGCGAGAGTATCCAAAATTTTTAAGGAGGTTCACTGCGTATGTTAAGGAAAAAACTGGAGAGAAAAAAATACTATTTTGAACAGGAGAGAACGTGTATTGATGAAGTTACTGAAATTTGCTATTGTGTTTTTTTCATAATACTGAATCGCTTCTGGTATATTGCCTATTTCGATTGTACTTTTATTGACCCTGTTAAGATTTTAAGACCTCTGTCCTCTGTTACATGTGTGATGAGGCATCCTGGTAATTGAGAATCAATCTATTTGGCTTGAGAATGATTATACGATAATGTATAAGAATAAATATAGAAGTAGTGTTAGCCTTATTCTGTAGAGAAACGTTAACAAAATGTTACTTATTATATACTCAGTATCAGTATCTTTAAATATAACAGAAAATATTCTTATAATTGAAGCATATGATGCGTAGCTAATATATATATAAAAAAACTCTTAAAATCAATTTAATATCCCGTAAATAATTCAACATCTTGTTTTTTGACTATTTCTGTGATTTTTTTTTTGCTCGTCAAATATTTACATGAAAGCAAGCCAAGTAATATTCAAGGTGCAACTTCAAACCGTTTTGCATTATTTATTTCATTTTAATTTTCAAGCATAAAACATTTTCTTCATGTTTCCTATCCTGGCTATCTAAACTATTTAGTCAGTTATTATTCGTGTCTACACGAGATTTTGTTTGATGATCTAACACGCTGAAGAGATGACTGCAGATTTTTCTGGTTGGCGACAGTTTGCATGACAGGATATTCTTCTAAAAAATATCAATAAAATGAAGGCATGTTATTGCCTGATTATTGTACCCTGTCTCCTGAAGTCTCAACACATATATAGGTTTTCTTTTCATCCATAGAGCTTCCGCGATCACACCACTGGATTCTACCTCTTCTACGATATAGGAAGAAAAATAGATATTGTACACTGCAACTAATTTCCACTTGGGTGAAAATCATCAGCTGATCTGATTGGTGTTTAACAGTCAATGTGATATTTAAAATATCACGTTTTATTTTACACATTTCCTTTGTTATACGAGTTCATATGCTGCAGGCTGAAAGCCACCGCCCTTTTTCCGCGTACCTCCTCACACACGACTAGTTTAAAACTACCAGCGACAAGATAGAGGCAAGAGAATGGAAGTCTGTTATTAAAACGAGAGTAGGAATAAAGTTGTGATGTTTCATTCTTGAATCACAATTTTTCGACCTGGGAAAGCCGCCGCCATAATTCCATCCCTCATAAGATTCACCCTTGATAAGTCCAAGGCCAATCGCGGAGAGCAGGATTTCCTCCACCGAAACCATCGACTTCAGTTGAAATTATTACAAATTCTTGTATATCATATCTTAATCGGTTTGGCAACATTGAATTTTGATTTCATTATTTCGATTGTTTTCAAGGAACGGTTTCGGGGTTGGGTTCATCTGAACATCGTTGATAACTGTGATCGGCGAAACTGCTGGATTCTCTTGTTCATCTAACTTCTTGAGATAAGTTTTGTGCATTTCGTAATCCAGTGTATTGCTCCTGATGAACTTCCACAAACCAACGAAAACCATCATGAACCAGGCAGCCATTGTAACGAGCAGCGGATAGTCGATAGCTATCGGGCGTTCTGTAGTAGTTTCTACAGTCCTGGTGAAAAAGCAAGATTTGCAATCTCACTAACAGAAGATATCTATTAGATTGTCAGATCTATCAGAATTAAGTGCGAAGCTATATCTTATTTCTTCACTATGAGTTTGTAACCTGTTTCGATATTTTCTCTCCTCCTCGTTGATGTAACGAAATGTATTTTTAGGTACACTTTTTTGTAATCTGCATGGTTTAGGCTCAAGATATTCCGGATTAGTAGATTCAGTTTCTATAGAACCAGGAAGTTTTCCTTTTTGAGATTCCAGGAATTCGCCAAGGAATGACTGCAAGTAGAACGGTGTCATACAACGATGGATATTTCCATGCAAAAGGGAAAAATCATTATATTTCAAAATTGATTGCGAACCTCGGATTTCCTACATGATTGAAGGAGTAAATCCGATTGATGTAGTAGAAATGATAACGATATCGAAGAGACACCTGGAATAAGCAACGCGTTGTGTTACGATAAATTCACAACAAGATTATCGAGAAACTGCATTAAAATTCTAATAGCAAAAGCAAGCAACACTCCGGAGACTTCGAAATGTTTTTTATAAGGTTGCTTAGATGATATGGAAAATATGGTATTCCCATAGCACTGACGGGATGATGACGGACCCAAGAAGTTGCTATAACCTCAATGAGGGTCACCATCATCGCTGCAGTGACCCCGGTATTCCCGGTACCCTATTTAACAGCTGGGTGAGTGGTCTTGCTTAAAAACACAAAAATGGCTCCGGCGAGATTCAAACCCGCAACCTCTCTGGTGGAAGACTCTCTCGCCAACCACATTGAGGCACTCTACCACCACGACGACTTCAAATTGTCGATAAAAATTAACTTACGATTACAAAACGTTATCAGTGATAAACGCACCTGATAATACGACATTCAACTCACCTGTATCATTTTTTCTTGTACGATTTTCATTCCTCTAAAACAATTTATTTATTTATGAAGGACTGATAGCGATAAACAGTACAAAAAGAAAGCGCTACCTCGAGATTCTCGTCTGTCGATGAAGTGTTTGATAAACAAAATGTTTCATCGTCATTCGTGAGACGAAATTGCAACGAAATAATTCGAATCAATTGGCATGTGCAAGTGATTGGATTTTCGACTAGCGAAATCAAAGTTTGTCGTTGTTTTGGAATAGTTATATCTTGACCAGGAGTACCGGGAGAAAGAACGATTTTCTTCAATAAATTCGAATCGAGAAGAAGTATCTGGGTAATTCAGGAGAAGAATATAAAACGACATGAAAGTTTTTGGTGCACCTTTGTACCACGAAGTTTTCTTTTATTAAATATATGAATATAATTTCCATTCCTATTACCCTTAGACCGACGAGTCCTTGCAATGAATCTTGTGCAATATGGCGTATTCGATTATTTGAAAAGTCGATAATCCTTATCTGTTGGCGGAAACTTTGAAAATCGCCCGAGCGAATGGATTTTAAAAGTCCACATCGTACAGATAAAACAGAAATATTATTCAACAAGTCGCCTGCTTCTTTCTGGAATAGAACATTTAGGTACATTTTGAAATATGAACGAATATTTCCAATATTAAAAAACAATATTTTATGCGGACCTTCATCCTCGATAACGTTGTGAAATTACTGCGTGGGCAAACCACAGCGCTGCCCGTAGGAATGACGTCAAATCTCCGGCGGTAGGAACGAAGAATTTCTTGAGCAAGTTCTATCGTGTCCCAGCCAGTCTTTGTAATAGTCTGCGATACATTATTTACTTTTACGCTTCGTGGTTTTAGTAATTCGTCGGATTTGCCACAAATGCAATCTTCCGGGCATTTCGAATGCGCCTTTGGTTCTGTGCGAATGCTAGGATATCCTTGCACCACAAAGCAATACATGAAGACGTGAAGTAGAAATACAGTCCAATATTGCAACTTCATTTCGTAAAAATTTATTCTATATTAAAAACAGAGGTAGTGAATATAAAAGCAACAAAATCTTAAGCCTGAGTTCATTAAAGAAACACTAACCATGAACATGATTTACATATTACACTTATTAGCAAGCATTTGGTCTAGCTCCTATTTGAAGCAAACGATCCTATTATATAATCCTAAAATAAAATCTGGATGTCTTCTGTTATAAAAATCGATTGTTTTTTCTTGTGAGCTAATCAGGGAATAACATGATCAATACTAAAATTACATTTCACATTTATTGATCCCTTCGAAAGGCTTTGTAATTCTCATAATCTCGTAATGCTCCTCTCGCTTCGTTTGTGTACCTCGCATCCTTGTAAGATAAAGATATCGTATAAAAAATAACCTAATTTTCAGATTATGGTGTGAATCTATCCCTTATAATTGTAGTTTTGAAAATATATACTCTGATCTAAATCTCTCGAAGATCTTTTGAGAAAGAAAATTAAATTTGCTATTATCCCCCAGAATAATTTATCAATGACACGAAACAATGACACGCAGAGGGCTTGGTCATACAGCTGTCCCGAACATTCCTCGCCTACTAGGTCGGTCCATTAGTATAGTCCACAGCATACACTGGTAGATACTGGGTATATATTTAAATAATTGAAAAGCGACCATAGCAGGGAATATCTGGGGATGGAGACAGTTTTAGGTCACAATTTTTTTTAATTATCTTTTTGTTTTTATCCGAGCAAGCGGCCCATATTTGTATCCACCGGGCATTGCCTGAATGACCAATCTGCCCATGGTACGACATAATATGGAATCATAATAGTAGGCACAACACGCCTTGTACACTAACGGCAACTACGTAAAATAAAATTACTTTAACGGTTTTTATTGCTGTAATAGATTTTCATTGTTCTCAAATATCTATTCTAATTTTTGTAAAGATTCTAGTTGGATCCCCAAGAGAGGAGGAATTAACGTCCGGACAAGGCGCACATAGAGGTCAGACTTAAATGAACATCACCATTCACAGCTAGTCATATTTCAGTAAAATTCTCCAAAATAGGCCTCTGCATTGGACCCACTGTATATGTACAGTAACCTGTGTCCCGTTTGCTGGAACAGCAAGCGCAAAATAACAATATACTTCAGACCAGTGAATATATTAGCATGATCCATCACAGCCCGTCAAGTTACCGAGGGACTTGAATGCATTTGGGAATATGCAAATAGGATTAGGCTTCGGAGAAATCGGCTTTGTCGAAAGCATTTACATAATTAACACTCATCTCCAAACAAGAATACATGTACGATGAACAGGAGTAGCGGAAATAGGATGAAAATATGAAAAGGAATGAATCTACGGATATCTGCAGAAATAATGTGTTATTCAGTTGAATAATTCTCTTTCTGAAATATATCGTAGCTCTTATCCAGCACCGTCTCTTTTCGCCTCATCTCACATCTCTTTTCTAGGTAAAAACGAAAACCAATAGAATCTATTCTATTCATAACAGAAAAATAATAGATTCATCAACTTGCGCGAATAACACGAACTGACATTTTACACATTCTGACAATTTTATCTCGATATATCCAACCCGCCAATTATCGCGGTCGGCTATTGGGTTTATGCTTATTATTTATCTTAAACCTCTGATAAAGGCTGCGATAGTACCATTCCTCATGTCAGATCGCATTTTCACATGAATTATACATCCCTCGGCTATGGGTGTCAGCATAAGTGACATTGTGCATTTACTAATAAATAATAGACCCGGGAGCAAAGGAATATACTATTATATATATCTTGAATTAAGCCGAAGAAAGAACAGCTTTTCAGTAATGTACAAACCAGCAACAAGTAGGATTGAACTCTCTACCTATATGGTTTCCAGAGTGGGGCAAATACGTCGTTTGCCACGTCCATCCCACAAATGGACCGTATGCCCAAATGAGCAATAATCTTTTCTTCTGATCTAAGATTTTGAACGCCCCCAGCCTCCTGTGTAGTAACTTTGTCAGTTAAGTCTATAATAGACTACTCAGTATAAGTATATAACCTCACTACCTTTTTGCCTCCATTATTATCCTATAGCACACCAGGTTAATCTCTCCTTAGCAAATTTGACAAAACAATAATTTACTACCTGAACGAAAACAAGCGGGGAAAATCTCAAACAAAACGTGTCCGCAAGTCAATAACTATTCTGTCAAGTCGAAGAGGAGGTCGCGCATCGTTTGAAATCAGGAGAAATACAAAATTCACTTCATGTTGAACATCCCTAGGGAAATATTGAGTTGTAGCTATCAACGGTAGAAACCGTTCATCAGAACGATTCCGGATCAAATCCCTACGGCTCCCAATACTCTTACACTCGAAATAACAATGGTACGGATTGATTTGAACGGACGACAAAATATTATCAAAGTAAAGATCTCTTTCTAATAATTATTTGGCGTCTTTCCGACCCGCAAGATCTTCCTTCCGACCCGCAAGAGCTTGGTGAACGTCAACCTACCGCAGATTAATCTCCTTCATTAAGTCCTTGTCCCCGCCTCTCTATCATCTAAGTTTATTTTGAGCAACATCCGAACCATTACTTTCTCGCTGTCAGAAGCATTAAAGTGTGGAAATATGTTGTTCTCCTTGTCCCCCACGGGGGTTACTAAAATCATAGTGAAGAGCCATCTATAATTAATGAAGCTTTAAATAAAACATTGCGAGAGTAGTGTTGGCCAATAAAAATTTGGTTGACTAACTTAGGAATCTGCAATTTGGTCGGTATGCTAATACGTGGAATCCAAACTGAGACGCTGTGATTCTACAAAAGATATATCTAACAGTGATAGAGATAAGTGGAAAAATCTAGTTTGATTTTGAATTGCAAACTGTGCCACCATGAGATATCTTTTCATGTGGCTTTTTTCCCCATCAACGAAAGCTTTGATGAACCTTTTGGAACATTTTTTGAAAAACTCTCCAGAAAACGAAAAATGTCACAAAGAGAAGCTAATTGATAGTATCGGTATTTACCCGGACCGGTCTCAAAGGAAAACAAAAGCGAAAGTGAAATATCGATTTCAATTCCACCACTTTCGCTAATTAATGCATATGTTCCTTCTATCTCCCAGGAACCCACCCGGCTAATTTTAATACACGTCCAATGTACAGTGTGCTGCAGCTTTCTTATACTTTTCACTGAAGTCCAACTGCAAGATGTCAGTTAATACAACGAGTAGTATTACGATCGCAGATCATCAGATTCTCAATCGAGAATTGTTATCAAAAACTATCTAATCAAAAATACTAGATGTTATCTACCGGTTATTGTTATCAAAAAGAGATTCTTCCAAAGCGATCACAGTTAGGCGCTCCCACTGTGCTCTAGCATCAGGACAACACATCACTTCCAAGGAACATCTCTTACTCTTACTCTTACCCAGAGCGAATCATTGCTTTTCTTAGACAATATAGTTAAAGCCATTTGATATAGATTTGAAGATTTCAATACGTCTTTTCACGNTCATATACACCACATCCTCGATTTACGATGACTCGCTTAACGAAGTTTCGAGTATTTCGCTCCTTAATCTCATTAGAAATCAAATAATACGGAAACCGTAGCTCATGGGCCTCAACTAAAGCCCAGAGGAGTGTTTCGATACTGTATCAGTGTACATGACTAAGAATAAACCATGTGATTTATTTTGCATAAACTATGAATAAGCTGTAGCAGCTATTGGTGCCTTATCACCTGCGTCCCAGAACCAATGCAGTTCGATTTACGAGCTACTTTTAGGAACAGAACTCACTCGTAAATCGTGAAGTATCTGCATAGACACTACACTGATCTGTTTCAGCTGACATGGTAGTTAACCGAAAGCACAGGTGTAGCACACACCAATTTCCCATAATAATTATCATACACTCATCCGTAATGAATACATAACTCAAACTATACTTAAAATCAGCCGAAAAATAATCAACACAAAAACTAAATAATAATTTGATTTAAAAACAATTTTTAAATACCAAATTAAAGCGATTCGATCATTTTTTTGCTCTGTCGTTCTATTACGCCGATCGAGGGAATTAAACCAATTAGAGCTTGTTCTGATTGTAATAATATTTTTTACAAGTCGGGCAGTCTATTCTAAAGAGCTGAAGCATACAGTGAGGAACTTGCACGACTGTGTTATGTTAGAACAGCACCATTGTGATATGTTTGCATTGAGGGCAATTTGAATTCGATTATTGAGAAACCCTTTATTTATAAGGGAGATCTTTTCTTGACTATTCACTGCCAAAGCCCGTAGGCTACGATAGGTAGTTTAGATGAAAACGCTTGATAACTGTCCACAACATGTAGTGGTCTATCGAGATAGATTGTTGGTGTCCGAATTTGTTACTGTTGTTGCGACAAAAATATTGACGTTCTTTTCGCCTGTGTTGATGGACGTGAGCCCGAGTTTAGGTATAATTAGAAGAAGTCGGTAGAAATTATTAAGATAGGTAAATGAAAATTGGGCTGATCTTACCAAGGACTGGTAGTTGTTATTGATGCAGAACTTGGTTGTCAGACCATGACCACCATAGATATATCTGTACGATGATCAACCCGTCTAACTACAGACCGTAACACGATCTTACTGATTTATTTCCGTACTTTGGAATTCAGCTGACAACAAAAGTTTACTCACCTTTGTTAGGCTTTAACGCTGTGAATTCAGGTAACTCGTGAATCGTAAAATTAGATAAATATTGAGGTTACGCATCGAAGGTAATGAATGCAATGATTAAATAGCTAGGCCAAGGTAGAAAACTGTGTACAAACAAGTACATTGAGGTTACGCATCGAAGGTAATGCAATGATTAAATAGCTAGGCCAAGGTATAAAACTGTGTACAAACAACTGTACTTCTTTAGAATATTCGAATAGGAATAGTTCTTTGATATTGACTGTGAACGAATGATATCTGTGCTTCTATAATGGTCCCAGAGAAATCAGAAACTACCCCACATGAAGCAGAAAAATACAAACGACTTTCGAGCAAGTGGGCTACGACGAGTGAAGGCGTTTCCGCCGACACTGAACTTGGAAGGAGTTGGGAATGTATCTGTGAGGAAAAAGTTCATGGAATTGGATGTAGAATTATGACAAAATTACGCTTGAAAAGTCAGGCTGAAGGTTGGTCAGATAGAATTTACTAAAAATGCTTATACTGAGGGCAGATCACATGATCAAAGTGACTTTGCTCAATACGTACTCGCGGTTTAGTTAACGATATCCAGATTCTGCAATGCAATGCTTCATTTCACTGTTGCTCAGCGTAACGAGTTTCTTCAAGCACTTGTAGCATTTGAAGCTAGCTTTGTTAAGAAATTTCACTTTAATACAATTCTCAATGTTTCTACGACAAAGTCATATATTATTTTGTTTATGTGTAGTATTGTGGTCCTTCCGAAATCCTGGTCACGCTCGGCTAAATTTGCTGACGATTAGAGTAACGGCTGGATAACATAAATCCTACACACAACCCAAACGCAAAAATTGTCGCAGCTAGAGTAAAACATGTAAATACAATGCAAACGTAACTCCGTGGCGCCATCTTGCGTTTCTTTTTCGAAATATCCCTTGAAACGAGAGCGTTACTACTGGAATACTGTTATGATGCTTATCCTGGCAAGAAGGTTGTCCATCATTCATTGATAGACATTGATTGATTGATTAATTAGACGTTTTCATTGTTTTATTACAGACAAAAAAGCTTTAATACCGAATATGAGCAAACATTGCAAAGCAAGAGAAATTTCAAAGAAATATGTGGATGAATCTATTGCTTTTGATGAAAATGTACAGGAATTTCATTCCACTCTTACTAATGGAGGAAAAAGTCACTATAGCACCGTTTTACGGAACAGTCAAGATGACACTGGATTATTCGCTGAGGAGAAGACGAATCGGCGAAACGTGAGGCATGTAATGGACTTTGACAGCGATACAAAACAGTGGGAGCAATCTAATGCAAATAATAACCTCACTCTTCCCGGGAGAACGGAAAAAGGAGAAGAAATACATTCTCAGACATATGAACAAATAGAAATTACTAATTCTGCTGACACTGTTGATGTCTGTGAACTTCTACTGGAGAAAAAAGGAAAGTTATCTGCCAAACAGTATTTGAAGAAACAATGGCGGGGAAAACGAGCAAAACGGGCAAAAAAGGTAAAATTACATGCGACAGTGTCTTTCAATCAAATTGAAAGTATAATAATGATTTCAGTTGAAGTAATCAGTAAACCATTTCATGATTACAGAGAATCAGAAGAGTGTTCGAAGTTACTTGGATGTCTTTGCAATCAAACGTAAAAATCAACAACATGATTCCAAATATAAATTCAATGTCCAGTGCTTTTAGGGCGAGCAAAGCAAGGCGATAAATTGTTGCCCTTTCAAATTAAAACTGCTCTTTATCATTCGATTTAAAAATTGAAGTGAATTTTATTCTTTCAAATATAATGAATTAGGTTTGTTTTTAATCGCACCTTCAGAGTCTACTTTTACTACATTCAGTGTTATTCACTTGCAATCTTGCTCTCTTCATCCTCGCGATCCATGAAGGGCTTTTTCTTTTGAACACCACGGATTTCAAGACCCAGAGCGTGAGCAATCACATCCACAGCAACTCTCGCTGTAGCCAAGGAATTGTCTTCAGAACCAAGTTTCGGATTGACTTCGACTAAATCCATTGCACGCATACAGCCTGTACGCGCAATCTCCTCGGCTATGTACAATGCTTCTCTGTATGTCAGACCACCCATGACTGTCAACAAATTGGAAAGTGTTTATAAAAGGAGAAACTGGATTCACGGAAATTAGGGCCTCCCGGTCTGAAGGATCCATAAAAATCTTACTGTTTTGCTAGCAATTTTTAGTTTTTGAGACAATTGATATCAGTACGCTTATTTTTACGTAGCATTAACTACATCACAGAGACTTAACCGAATTTTCTCACCATTTCTAAATCCATCCTCGCCTCTGGTGAAGCTAAATCAAAGACTACAATGACCTACTGCTGTAGCGAGTAGGAACAGCATTGATATTTAATATGTTATATTTAATTTTTTTAAGGTTTTGAACATTTTATGTCCTTTTACAATTACTATCTCATCTGCTTCCAATATAATGTTTTTAAACAAATTACCAGACAGGGTATAATCTCGGTATTAGTGAACCAAAACCCGATTTTTGAATCTGGCCCTTCAAAACAGAAGTAGAGAAAATATACCTGGTGTTCCCGTCGATGGAGCGATTGAGGGGTCGATTGAATCGATATCATAGCTTACGTGCAATGGCTTTCGTCCGCTGAAATTATTCAAATAATATATTTTTATTGAAGATTCGTTCAGGCAATACAAAAATACGAAAAGGAAAGAGAAAAATTTCATACCTGGGATTGAGGGTGTCCAGCATTTGCTCCATGCACAATGCAATTCCATTCTTGTCGATATCCCGAATGCTGAAGTGGCAAATATTGAGTTTGCGAAGCATTTCCCTGTAAATTTTGAAATATGAGATCCTATTCAGGAAATAGTACGACAGGGTAATAACCAAAAGCGAAACAGAAAATAGAATACTGTATTGAAGTATCACAGGAGGGAAATACCCAAAAGCGAAACAGAAAGTACAGTAGAACCTCGCAGTACGAGTTTAATTCGTTCCCAGATCGAACTCGTATTACAAAGCGAATTTTCCCATTGAAATTAACGGAAAACTAATTAATCCGTTCAAGACTCTAAAATCCACGCAAAATGCCTTTTTTAAAGGTATTTAATATGCACGAAACACAAAAAATTCACTATCACAAAACGCTCGGGACATTACCGCTACGTCATAGACACGTAAAGTAAGCAAGTGCAGGCTGCGTTTGGTGAGAGAAGCGAGGTAAATCGCCTCCCTTTACCTTGCCATTGTGTATGACGGTCGCTCGTACTCGTATTTTTATTCGTCGTACGAAACAAAATTACTCACAAATCACAAATCGCGGCTCGTAGTATAAGGTTCAAGTGTACTGTAGTTTACTTACGCCTCTCCTTCGTCGATATCCCTTAAGCCAATGAATCCAATATTGGAAGCTGGAATCCTGCGTCAAAAAATGGCTCTCTGGTTTAGGTTGTCACATCAACAACGAAGTAACAACTTAATTTTTACCTTGATTTTAACCATTGAAATCCAGGAATGCCCTTCGTCTGAATGAAGATGAAAATAAAATTCATGTCTTATCTGAAAATTCAATTACTAAGTTCTAAACAATTTAGGTTTACTAGGAGAAAAGAACCAAATTAAAATTACGCACATTATTCTCACATTCTTTCAAGACCATTGCAAGAGCCATTCCATGTAAATTTCCAGACGGGCTCGTTTGAGGAAGATTTAGATCTGGATGAGCGTCCACCCAAATGACCCGAAGATCCGGGTTAACATTGGCATGCCCGTGTACAGTCCCAATGCCGATGCTGAAACGATATTATGCAGTGTGTTTAATATCTAAGAAAAATCGCTGTTGATGGATGGATGATGGATGGATGGATGATCCTAGTGAATGATTAATAAACGATAAGATCGTTGGTGAAAATATTTGTTTTGTAAGATTTGATTTACCTGTGGTCTCCGCCAAGAGTAAGACAAACATCACTCGACTTGACAATTTGGGAAACCTTTTCAGATACCTGGTATGTAAATAAAAGTTTAATTATTATGATGCATTGAGAAATAATGGTGCTACTTTGGTAATAAATTGAATTCACAATGAATATAATATATCTCTTTAGATATATACAGTATTCCCCCATCTATCGCGGTTAGTGTGTTCCAGAGCCTCCCGCGATAGGTGAAGTAAAAACCACATATTTATTCAATTATTTGAATATATTTGAATGTATTTGAACCATTATAACTCATTCACACACTCTTATTTACCTTATTAACCCTTCCCACAATCATTTGACCGGTTATTCAATTTTTTTTTAACTTTTAGCGCCTTAACATACTAGTACTGTACGGCACGGAATTTATCATGAAATAAAATACCTACAGTATTACATTAAAATGCATACAATACAAAATTATATAAAATCCGCGATAAGTGGACCGCGATATAACGAGGGACGACTGTATTACACTATTAATTTACCTCTTCAGTAGCTTTCGCAATAAAATCGCGATTATACAGCGGAGCGGCGTACCCGACCTCGAACGATGTTGTATGGATAATATCAGTTCCTGATTGGCTAAAATCTAAATCTCCATAATCTGTCGCAGTAACACCTACATATAAAAGAAAATTGCAGGGTCTCATTACCTGAATACGTTTTCATGTGAAAATATTCCAACATTGTGATATTCAAATACAATAGAACGCGAGTCGTTCCCAGACCGAGCTCGTATTACAAAGCAATTTGTCCCATTAACATTGATCCGTTCGAGCCTCCAAAAACTACGCAAAATGTTATTTTTAAGGTATTTTTTAAACAGAAGACGTGCATTTAGAAATAAAATAACAATGCATGTGTACATGTAATAAAACCATAAGACATTATACAAGAAATGAAATGGTTTTATCAAGTTTTATTAGTGTTTGACGACGTTCAGTTGTATTTCTGTGCCAACTCCACTACACGCACTCCTCTCTCATGCTTTTCTATTATTTATATCTACACTTCTATTGTAACAAGCTTTTTCTTCTTATCACCACTGTCTTTAGCACTTACTTTCTTCGGACCCATGGTTATCACAAAGAATTGACACAAAATAAATCCTAAAAATGCACGAAACACAAAGAAATTCACTAGCACAAAACGCTCGGGATGTTACCGCTAACACGTGAATTGAGCTACTACAGGCTGCGCTTGGTGCACGTGCTATTTCTTAGAATTATTATAAATCGATCATGTCACCTAGCAACGCTATCTATTTCCTCCCTTTACCTCAGTCACTGTGTATGACGGTCGCTCGTACTGCGAATTATTCGTTGTACGATATAAAAATTCTCACGGCGACTCGTAAAGCAAGTTGCTCGCACAATGGGGCATTGTATTATACTGGTAAAGGTATCAAACGAAGGTAATATCATTGTGATTTTTATTCCTACGAAAAACGTACCAACATGTCTCATCCTGTCAGTCAATCCACTATCACGAATCGCTCTCGGCCCCTGATTAACCCCAGATTTGCGCTGTGGATAACAAAGAAAAGAAATTTAATAACTAAAACGTAATACATAGTTAGGTCTGAATTGATACTTCACAGTGGAATTATTAGCAGCCGGGTATGCTTGTGGTGCTTTCGATTTCTAATGAATCAGTCTTGTGTTAACCTTATAAAGAGGTAGTCTTGATCACCCAAAACTTTCTTCAACTAAAACCTTGATATAAAATCCCCTATAAAAACCACCCTATTTCGCCTAGCTGATCAAACAGTCTCAGGTCCCCTTTCCAAAGATATTACACCGCTAAAGCCAGTTTGTCATAAACAGTTTCTGTGTAACATATATACATACACAGGTACAGTTTTATGGAGAGATATAATATACCTGGCCTTTATGGAGAGGGGCACCCAAAATGCCGATTTCATATGTCCAGCTGTTTACACGTGAAGCAGTAGAAAAATTTCGAATTCTGAAATTTCTTTGAAAGCATGTTTGGAGAAGATTTCTCATTGCCATTGTCTATCGATTGATTTGAATATTTTGCAACAAGTTCAATCTGAGAACGGTTGAAAACATATATTGGATTGTGATGTGATAAAGAAAAATTGAAATGAAATGAAAGTATCCAATCTGACTTGGTGACCTCAGTAAATGACAAGCTGAAAACTTAATAACGGTAACAGAATTAGAAATACTCTTCAATACTGTTCTCTACAATACTGTTTATATTTCACTCTATTACACTTAAACGGTCTAACTGACCTGTTAATTAGCTATATTCCACAACATAAAAAAACATTAGGAATGCAATTAATAGTTTCAAATTATGTGCAACCTATTTTCCTGATATACATAACTTGGCAATACTGTGTTGACTCCAATGAACTTAAATGTTCTCTTTGCGGTGCAGTCGTGCAAAGTAAAAGACGAAACACCTATTGCGACACATTGCGTCATTCAATTTCTGGAATCATGCGGATCAATCATTGGTGGATTTTGTTATTCAAGTTCGAGCGGTGGTTAGCAGAAAAGTTGGTTAAAAATCAGTAATTCTGAAACGAGAGAAATCAACTAATATTAACCCTCTATACTCGTATAAAAACAATGTTGAATATAAATATTCAATCTCGATTTTACGTACTTTCCAACACTCAAGCTTTACTTATGAACATATAACAACAATCTGCTATCAATACTCTATCTCTTACACTTAAAAAATAGTGCAAAATATTCCTAGATTAGGGACTAAATCGCACTTATATATTCCTTATATATATATTATATATTATAAGGCCAGCAAAGCGATGCGCGACACTATAACACAAATCCTCGATTGTACATACGTTCCGACACTCGAGTTTTACTGCACTACTGTACTATCTATATTGTAAACGATACAGTATTGATAGCAGTTTGTTGTGACATTTTGTTGAAGTGGAGCTCGCGTGTCGGAACTTACGTAAAATTGAAATTTTGCTATAAAATGTCATGCATCATTGTTGTCACGCTAGCAGACGGTTAACTTTCGTGTTGCCTTTCTCTCTTTTTCTCTCTCACGTGTCGAAAATTACGCTAATTTCACCAACTATTCTGCCAGATTGACAGTGGTGTTTATTCTGTTTATTTCTTTGCTGGTTGCACGTATTTTCCCTGAACTCGCATTGAGTAAACACGTTCTTTTCAACTGGTTTTATTGTATCTTGTGTTAGAAGTAATTCACAGAGAAATTAACATGAACCACATTGGCGTGGTGATAACTATGGTGTGACCCTTAGGCCAACGACAGAACGAAAGAACGAAAGAAACCGTTCGTCTACCTACTGCCTGTAAATTACGCGTACAGCACGTACTCTAACAAAAGTCAAAAGCAGACTCAATATGCGATACAATTTCACGGATGGCTAATTAATCAAGAGCTCCAAGCAATGGTGTTTGACTCAAACTGAAACCATCACATTATTTGATAACTGGAAAAACAACATCGATAATATTCTGTCTCTGGACAGTAGCTTTGCTCCCTTCTTAGCTGTCAATGTTGTTTGGTTTAAAGTTAGCCAGGCAACCTACTTCGCAGAACTGCTCAACAAAATGTAATCATGCAACAGTTGATGCTGGGACAGATCGAAAATTATTGTCCAGTAGTGTCTAGAAATACAATTATAAAAAATTCGACTTCAATGAAGAATATTTGACAAACTATCCGCACTCACTTTGGATTTCAGTCCACTGGTGCTAATTTTTTGGACCTCGGTCGCATCAAACTGGAAGTAGATGAGAAACCGGAAACCTTGTTATGCGCTGGTTTACTTAGACTCCTTATTAGACAGCCTTATTTGCATTTCCTAGAATCGCTTATGCTTATAGATCTGGCAGCTCACAACACGAACACAACAGTTTGTACTTTAAACTGTTTTATTGTGGAGATGAATTGGGTGATGAAACGTATTAAGTCACACGAGGTGACTCATGTGAAACGAACATAAAACATGGTATTTCTACAGCACTATATATGCGTTTAGCCTAAATCTTTAGGGCACATCCAATATAATGGATTCTGGTTGATGGTGCCAGGATGGTGTCCTTAAATAATCGGTTATGTTTACTATGCAATTATAATTGGTCTAACTAGATGTGACCATCGTTTGATTGTCGAACAAGCTGTGACCCTCGTTTATCCTTGACCTAGTGTTGCTCATTAATTGAGTTTATTAATTATTCTACTTCTATTTATTATATGAGACCTACGTGGTTTGCACGCTATGTCGTTATCCGTTACAACCTTGTTTCAGCGATTGACCTGAGGAGCAGAGGCCAATCTGATTCGAAAATCTGTTGCTGACCGATTACACCTACATATTGTACAGACTAATCCTAACGCCTGTTAAGCAGATGTCACTATCATCGTTAAGATCCATGTTACCTTACATCGTGACCATCACAAGTTTCGTTTAGAAGCCCTCGTCGTTACTAATATGGACTCAGATATACTAGCAGAGATGCCTTTCCTCATGCATAATGACATTATGCTTCGTCCTGCCAAGCATGAAATCTACTCCCCGTGTACGGTCGCATATTTTTGCGTGCTGCAGTTACTTCGACTATCTGGCCTGGTACATGGAAGTAACCATCCCTCCTCACCCCTTTCATGCTGATGCCATGTATGCTGTCGAGCCCAGAGCAGAGTCTGGGGTTTTCCCTATTAGCCATGTCCTCTGGCCAACCCTGGACGTTATCGCCTCAGTCGGTAACACAGTTCGGCTACTAAATCCTACACCGTTTCCTCTGTACATAAAGAAGCATGATCACTTTGGTCAGCTTACCCCACCATCGTTACCGGAATCCCATTCCACAACTACAACCCACCCCCCAATCATCGGGTCCAATATACAGAACGCATCACATCCGCTCCCCAGTGTTCGACTTGACCCTGACGAAATCCTCGACATTCGTACTCGTAAGAAATTCATGGATTTGTTACATACTTTTGCTAGTGTTTTCGACACATCTCTTGGGTGTTATAATGGTTCGTATGGCCCCTTTGAGTATGTTGTCAACATGGGACCCTGTAAGCCTCCACAAAGAAAAGGGCCACATTCCCCAGTATTCCAGGAATCGCCTCCTTGAACTACAACAGGCACACGGTGTATTTTGTAGACCAGAGGACGTTGCCGTCACCGTGGAATATCTTAATCCCTCCTTCCTCGTGAAAAAGCTTAATGGTGGGAGTCGCTTGGTTACAGCCTCTGCTGATGTCGGACGTTATAGCAAACCTTAACCATCCTTGATGCTCGATGTTAATTCGACACTGTGGAAAACGCGAGGTGGAATACTCCGGTCTTTTATTGGTGCGTACAAAGTTATTGCTCGAGGACTGCCTGATTGTTCGAAATTCCTCACTCTCTTGGACGGTGCAGGTAGCAGGTAGAGACTCTAAAGAACTTATCGTATGGTCTGATCCCATATGCTAAGCCTTTCACGCTGCACAGTCCCACCTTGCCAATACTAAGACTGTGATCCTCCCTACTCCGGAGGACCACTTGTGGCTAGTTATCGACGGCTCTGTCAAAGCTTATGGACTCTGTGCTGTACCATATGTAGTACGTAACGGTAAGACTCTACTCTCAGGATTCTTCACCGCCAAGTTACGTGAACGACAGAAAAGCTGGATTCCATGCGAAATAGAAGCCCTCAGTATTGCATCTCCTGTGAAAGATTTCAGCCCATACATTATCCAATCTAGTCACCCAACGACTGTGTTAACTGATAGTAAGCCTTGCGTTCAGGCAGTGAAAAAGTTATGTAGAGGAGAGTTCTCCACAAGCCCTCGTATTTATAGTTTCTTGACAGCAATCTCCCATCATCAGTGTTGCATTCGCCATCCACCCGGCTGCGCCAACGTGCCATCCGACTTCGCGAGCCGCAACGCTCCCCCTTGCCTGATACCTTCCTGTCAGATCTGTCGCTTTATCAGTGAAACCATGGAGGAGCCTGTCATCCGTCACCTTACCATCCAGGACGTGTTAGAGGGGAAAGCTAAACTGTCATACACCAATGCCCTGCGTGGTACTCCCTACAGGCTGATTGTCCAGAATTGCATTCAACACATGCATATCTTGTACAGGGCACTCGGCCGTCCAAAAATGTAGTAATATCCGTGACGTCAAACGCTACTTACAGAAAGTGACGGTATCTCACGACGGTCTCCCCGTAGTTCGTGTACAGAAACCTCTCAAGTCGGGTGGGAAAGCAATCGTCGTCTCGCGACGTATCCTGCTATCCTGCCTGGCATTCTCACTGCCCTGCATATCCAATTGGACCACCCGTCTCAGCACCAAATGACACAGATTCCTAGACATGCACAATACATACGTGACTCTGGAGCGCCATCTTCCTTTTTTTCGAAATATCTAGTGAAACGAGAGCGTCAATATTGTAATCATGTTTATACTAACAAGAAAGTTGGTTATCCATCTCACCTTGATAATGAGACATTCTCATTGTTTTATTACAGACAAAAAAAGCTTTAATACTTAAGGAGACCAAAGATTGTAAATCGAGTAAAATTTTAAAGAAATATTCGGATGAATCTATTGCTTTTGAGATGTACAGGAATTCCACTCTACTATTAATAATGGAGGTATAGGTCACAATGGCACTGTTTAGCAAAAATCGAAAAAGAAAAGACGAATCAGAAAAATTTGAGGCATGTTAAACGTGAGGCATGTTATGGACTTTGACAGCGATACAAAACAGTGGGAGCAATTTAATCCTAATAATAACCTCACTCTTCTCGGGAGAATGGGAAAAGGAAAAGGAAAGGATGTTTGTGAACTTCTACTGGAGAAAAAGGACAACTTATCTGCCATACAGTATTTGTAGGAACAATGGCGTCTAATAATGATTTCAGTTGGAGTAACCAGTGAAACATTTCATAATAACAGAGAATCAGAAGCGTATTCGAAGTTACTTGGAGGTCTTTGCAATCAAATCATTTGGAAGCGAATCTTTGAAATCATCTGGAAGCGTCCGAGTCTGAAGAATAATTTTAGTGTCGTCTTCTTCGCGATCCATAAAAGTTATTTTCTTTTGAACACCACGGATTTCAAGACCCAGAGCGTGAGCAATTACATCCACAGCAATTCTCGCTGTAGTCAAGGAATTGTCTTCAGAACCAAGTTTCGGATTGACTTCGACTAAATCCATTGCACGCATACAGCCTGTACGAGCAATCTCTTCGGCTATGTACAATGCTTCCCTGTATGTCAGACCACCCATGACTGTCAACAAATTGGAAAGAGATTATAAATGGAGAAACTGGATTCAGGGAAATTAGGGGCTGAGAAATCCATAAAAATACATGTACAGTATTTTGAAATCGTGATAGAAGTAGAAAAAAATATACCTGGTGTTCCGGTCGATGGAGCGATTGAGGGGTCGATTGAATCGATATCATAGCTGACATGCAATGGCCTTCGCCCGCTGAAATTATTTGAATAATATATTTTTATTGAAGTTTATTCCGTGCAATAAATATAAATAAACAAGAAAAAGATTTTGTACGTCGGATTAAGGATATCTAGCATTTGTTCCATGCACAATGCAATTCCATTCCTGTCTATATCCCGGATGCTAAAGTGGCAAATATTGAGTTTGCGAAGCAGTGCCCTGTAAATTTTTCAAAAAATGAAATCACATTTGAACAAATGACCGAAAACAAAAAAGAAAATAGAATACATACGCCTCTCCATCGTCGATTTCCCTTAATCCAATGAAGCCTACCCTGGAAGCTGAAACCCTGCGTCAAAACATATATTTTTTTGTTTTAGTTTTCACATTAACAACGAAATAACAACTGTTAATTTTTACCTCGATTTCAACCATTCAAATCCAGGAATGTCTTTCGTCTAAACGAAGATAATAATAAAACTCATATCTTATCTGGAATTTCAATTACTAAGTTCTGAACAATTTAGGTTTACTAGGAGAAAAGAACCAAATTAAAATTACGCACATTATTCTCACATTCTTTCAAGACCATTGCAAGAGCCATTCCATGTAAATTTCCAGACGGGGTCGTTTGAGGTAAATTTAGATCTGGATGAGCGTCCACCCAAATGACCCCAAGATCAGGGTTAACATTGGCATGCCCGTGTACAGTCCCAATGCCGATGCTGAAACGATATTATGCAGCATGGTTTATATCTATATGAAATAACTGATAAAAATGATTTAGATACTTTAGTTGTCAAAAATGTTTGTATTGTAAGAATGTAATTTACCTGTGGTCTCCTCCCAGAGTAAGACAAACATCCCTTGACTTGACAATTTGTGATACTTTTTCAGATACCTGTCATATAAATAAGAGTTCAAATAATATTCTATGTTAAGAGATAATTGTACTACTTAACAAAGAGTATAATATATTTATTACTTTACCATTCTTGTAGCTTTAGCGACAAACTCGAGATTAAATATCGGTGAGGCGTAACCGACCTCAAACGATGTTTTATGAACATTACTGGTTTCTGATTGGTCAAAATCAAGATCTCCATAATCCGCGGCGGTAACGCCTACATACAGAAGACAACAAATTGATTGAAGCAGATCTACATCAAATATTTCGAGTTATTAAACAATTCGTATAGTGTCATTTTCTGTATGTAGTTTAAAAGAGATGACGACATTTTACACTCAATAGGGGAAATGTAATAAAATTCCCTATGGTCTGATGGAATGAAAATAGATAATAAAACTTGAATCCAAACACGATTTCATAAACAAATCTTCTAATAATGTAATATTCAAATTTTACGATCGTAAAAGTAACAACTAAGGTCAGACTAAAAAGTTGTGACAATATTTTTCTTATTTTTCATTCTTGTGAAATACGTACCAACATGTCTCATTCTGTCAGTCAATCCACCATCACGAATAGCTCTTGGCCCATGATGAACTCCAGATTTGCGCTGCGAATAACGAAGAAAAGAAATTTAATAATTAAAATGTACTACATAATAAGGTCTGAATTGATACTTCATCGTGGTACCTTCGTATAGTTTATGATGGCCCAATAGTCTTGTGTTGATCTTATAAAGTAGTTTTAATCACCCAGTACTTTCTTCAACTAAAACCCTAATTTGAAATAACGTTGAACCAACCACCCCATTTCGCCTACATCGATACATCGATAATGGGTAATGATATACAGTGATGATATGTAGGAGACATGCAATACAATTATATCATTTCCTGAACATGATATTTAACGGTGGGAAATGTTACTGTTCTAGAGGTAAGCTGACTAGCGAAGCGCGGGAGAAGTCTCATGACTTGGTGAGACGAGGAGTGTAAGAAAACTTTATAACGGTTATAATGATAAGATTGTGAATTTTATGCTTGCTTGTGAGATCCTTGTAATAACAAGAATTGTATCTGATCTTTATAAACCTTTAAAATAAGTATACAGACATCAAACATGTGATTGATTTATACCTTACTTAGGAGCATCGTTTAACTGAAGGATTACGTTTTGTTTCTGTGACCTCCTGATTATTGGACAACGATGTGGAGTTTCTCCCTTGTTAGCTGGATTGTATGTGTAGTGTCTACACAACCGTTTACAATAACTTAACAAAAAACGTTACACTGGTAACATGAAACCCTACACTGGTGACCCCGACGTGATTCACTGAGGCGTGTCACATATTTCATTAGTAGCTGCTTATGCTTAACGTTTGATGATATGTGATTATAATTCCTTGCTCTTTGTTGCCTCTATGAGCTTGTGCAACCTGACTCCACATCTGTATAACCGATCAGAGACTTCATCTTTGACTTGGTAGCTTATTATGGAATGCCAATTATGATCAAAACCCAACTGCAGTTAAACATTTTTTACTACTAGAATAACCAGTGCTTATTGCTACATAGTCAGGGATAGGGAGGGGGTCTAGACATCGTTCAATTTGTTGTTTCATGTGTATAAGAAATGTTGAAATATGTACTGATGTATGTATGATTCATTCCCCCGATCTAGAGATGAACGCTAAAACAGGCTCGTCATGAACAGTTTCTCTGCTAAATTTGAGAATCAATCAAACCTGGACCCGTAGATTAGTCAACCAAACGAATATATAGACATGCACAGGTACAGATTTATGTAGAGATATATTTCCATCAAAACATACCTGGCCTTTATGAAGAGGGGCGCCTAAAATGCCGATTTCATATGTCCAGCTGTTTACACGTGAAGCAGTAGAAAAATTTCGAATTCTGAAATTCCTTTGATAGCATGTTCGGAAAAGATTTTTCATTCCCATTATCTGTCGGCTAATTTGAATATTTTCAACTAAAAACGGTTGAAAACAATAGAAAACAATTTTACTCTATTACACTTGAACTTTGAACTTGAAGTTTGACCCCACTGATCCGTAAATTTTTTATATAACAACACATAATGCAACATTCGAAATGCACTTTTAATCTATGTGCAACCTTATATTCCTGATACAGGTAATCTATAATTAGCACTACTGTAGTGACTCAAATTATGACAACATCGCGACATTTGCATTATTTAAACTCCTTAGAAAATGTTTTTTACGAGGTTAGTGGAAGTCAGACAGTAGTTACGTACATAAAAAATAATGAAATATTCTTAGACGCGTAATTCAAGACGAATAAACCTTGTACACGAAAGAACGTAATGTAATTATGCTATTACGCTCATGATGAGACGATGACATTGTTGAACAACCTGGCATTGTTATAGTGAGACGATGACATTGTTGAACAACCTGGCATTGTTATAGCCTCTGAATGAATAATCAATTCTAAATCAAAATTTCATTTGAAATTGAGTTCTGAATCTGAACATAATTCTGGACTATTCTCAGTAATTCTGGTTAAAGCAACTCAATCGAGAAAGATACTGATTTGTACCAACTCCTGGGCAGTCTCAGAACTATTCTCTACCTTGTAAACAACCTGCTATAGATTACATCGCTCGAGCTGTGCTGTGTATACGTAGGCCAATGAAAGAGTGTTTATATTGGTTTGTGAAGTGTTCCCATCGGTAGGAGTGACACAATATCTCATGACATGACTCGTCAACGTCTCACGAAGCGGATATGATGAAATACTATGTATGACGTATCTATCTATAACTTACTCTTACAGCACCATATATACAACACTGCATGGTATATTGTTCAGCGGCGTACAATTTGATACAGCACTATACTGGTGCTATTTTTTCCGGTTATAAATAGCTATTTGCAAAGATGTTCCCCCCTTGGCCCGCTATTTTCAAGTAAGTTTTTGACACCAAATTCAGCACTATTCATCTACTAATTTAGCACAATAATATTAAGCCAACTAAGAATTCCAGAAATACAACAAATTATAACATATTTCATCAAAGTAACACAACTCCACACACTTCGAATAAATCTATACTGTAATGGTCCCGGCTAAATCGAAATAAAGACTTGCTGAATGCTGAATCTACCTCACTATCAGTACATAGCATTTGCGAAGAAGCATTTGGAGATTTCATATCGACCGCTAATATCGATTGATCTTGTAACCGTAATCAATTGAGACATACGAAAGCATATGTGGGCATATGTACTGGCGCCACCCTATGTGTAATACCTAAAACGGACGGTGTTTGTCGTCGTCTTGGTACTGTAATCGTGCTTACTCTGGTGTTCTGCGCAGATGACCAAGATTATTATTCTTACATTCTTGCATTCAACTTCAACGTATTCTCGACTTATATGAGTTGCAACAGCAAAAAGTTCACTTATCATATCGCGTAGCGTATTTGAGGGTTTGCTGGTATAGCATAGATCACTTCCATCAATAAAACCAGCCAATATGGGCACTGACTGGATGATGATGAACCCGAGAGCTTACTATAATCTTGGTTGAGGTCACCATCATCGCTGCAGTGACCAGGATGTTGTCGGTACCCTACTTAACAGCTGGGTAGAGTTTAGTAAGTTAGGGTAAGTTCTTTAAGGGGATGGCGTCAAATGTGTAGAGATTGAGCGCAATTGAATGATTGACATCGGCAACTTTTACCATAGATGTTCCATTACATAATCTCGGACTTCTTATGTCAAATGATCTGAGTTTTTCTGTACAATATTAGTTTTATGTTGAGCATTATCTGAGAGGTAAGATGGGGCTTCTCCGCGCACCATTTCGTTTCAAATCTTCAAGTATTTGACGCTAATCGTGTATTTACCGTGGTAAATAACCGTATAAATAAATTTCCGCACGAATACTTCTAAATGACTTTATTATTATTTTGCATTTCTATCCGTGGTAGTTCGAAGTTCTTGAGAAGCATCAAGCATCGCTCTGACGACACTAAAACTGTTTTCAATTCTTCGTTATTGGTATTTATTTTTTACTCGTGGTGCGCGTAGTTTTTCCCTATGAGCAAAATCATACATGGTTGATCAAGCATTCGAATGAGTCTGAGATAAATTTAGTAGCTCATTCGTTTAAATGTTTTTCAGGCAATGGAAGCTAAATTTGCATTAAACAATGGTAAAGGGAATAGTATAGTATGTAGTTTTTTTACTGCGAATAAATTCCTAACTAACTTCTTACGTTAATGAAAACAAATCACGAGGAATTCCAAGATCGAGATAAGGATGATAATTTGTTACTGTATTTCAGATAAATAACGTAGAAAACGAAAACTAGGGGAAAAACTATAGGTCAATCGATGATAATGAACTTGATATTTGAGCTTGCAATCGCGCTCAGTATTCATTCGCTGGGTACAGCTTACGAAAATGTGTCTTTTCCGCCAACGGCATGTGTTGATCAAGAACCAGAAAATTCAGGAGAATCTCAACTATCAGATTCGCCGTATATTGTTTATGCAGAATCGAATTTTTTCGTGATGAATGCGGACTTATTGGGTGAGAGTTTAGGTAGACTACTAGTAGGTACTTGTACTGTTAATTTTTGAAATTTAAGTCACCGGAAACAATTAAATCAGTGGTTCTTAGCCTTTTTTTCCAAGCGGCCCCTTTCCTGATTTTTGCTCGATTTGCTGATATTAAGCCTATGCTATACTGACCTTACGAAGATTTTGCTAAGTTAAAAATATCAGTTTTCATGTTTGATAAACAGAACTTCAAGCCTCCCCTATCACATCTACTCGGCTTGACTAGCAGGTTTTTTCTACCGCTCTGAATCATTTCTCGACCAAGTATAGATGAGTTTGATAAGCCAACGGCGGCAGTAATTTTATCTCTTCTCAAAGATGGGGATATTCATGTAAATGTGAACACCTAGTGCCCTTCATAGCGCCTCTTGATACACAACCTTGATCATTTTTGCAAGCATATTACTTATGTCTAACCCTGGAATGAAAATATGTTCTCAATGTAATACCTCGCATTCATGCATCACTTGAATTTGTAAATATTAAAATTATTCATTATTTTAATCCCCCAAAAAATATTTTAGTTGTACTATCTGCATATGATGAAAGTACACCACGGTTCAAAGGATTTTATTGTCAAGCAAGGAATCGACGCAATCATGTAGTGGGACGTTTTAAATACATTGACGAAGATGTTTACATCATGGGTCATAGGTGCCCTCAGGTTGGTTGGTATTCTTATTTCAACACTGTTTTGATATTGCTCTCACATACATTTGCATAGCCTTGAGTTTTGAACGCATAAAAAGGGAATTTGGTCATGTTAGGTTCGATTGATAGCATGAAAGGTGTAGTTGTAATTTTTGTGTGGTGCCATATTTTTTTGATTGAAAGATTAACGTGCTTGACTCGTATTTTTCAGTTGATATTATGATAAATGTATCTAAAAGATAGGCGTCTTATGTTTGGATAGGGGCGAAATTTCCGTAAGTACATTGCTGTTTATCTCCGTATTTCGAGTTAGATCATTGGCAGAAATATAAAGAAACCTCATCTCATACAGCACGGCAGATATCTTCCATTACAGATTGTCTAGTATCACTCCGCCCCTGTATACAATTCCAACCTTATTCATTTCTTTCCATATTTATCCAAAGCGTGCACTTGATTTCAACACCGTAAGTCACAATTCTGATTGGATCAATGGAACGGAAAACGAGATTTATTTGACCTGGACGACAGTGGGAATTTCTCCAGTTAGTTTCAGGTGAGAGCTTAGTAATATTTGATATATAAACCTGCAAATAATATATTGTTTCTTTCAATAGATGTACGTTCGTGCAGAATACGAGTACATTTTGGACAGGAGTCAATTCTACAATGATAAGTGATATAGCAACCGTTAATGTTTCAGGTGATATACTATTTTTTTCGATTCATCCCATTCAAGGTATTATTCAGTCTAGCTGAACATGTAATCATTGGCAGTCACGAGGTAGGGAGGCTTGATAATATTTACAGAATCTCTCACCTATAATTAAGGTTTCCCAGCGCAATCATTAAAAATGTTTCCCCCATTGATCATCGCGCGATGATTTACAGTCACCTGCTGCTGGCTTCGTTACCACTGCTCTACTAAATCTTGTTTTCGTCTTGGCGTGACGTTAACTATTGTAAGCTTAGTGCTTCACAGTCGTAAACAAACACAAATATATCGTATATAATAATAATAAGACACAATATATAATAAGATTGTGTTAGTTTTACATATATCTAATAATATGGTGATGGAACAAAAGGTACTGAACAATATGGTCCGCTGCTAAATATAATAGCGACCGATTAAGTATAAAATCTATTTACGACAGAATGTTGTATTCGTGAAGAAATCCCTCTATCCTGCCTTGGTCTGTGTCGACCGTTTAGCATGGCACCTGCACCTGGTAGTCTCAAAACTTTAGCAACGCTCCTCGAACAAGTTGTCAATGACACTGAAATGGGATGTTCCATAGAAGAGGCGCAGAAGGCTCTCCGATGTTCTTACTGTGGGTATTAATATTAAAAGATAATTCTAAATGATAGTAATTAATAAAGTTAACAAACGGTCATTGATTGTCCTGCCACAGGGAGTAAGCAGAATCTTGTTGACCAATCCCGTCGTTTCAATGCCTTAACAGGTAAATATATAAATTGTTGTTACATCCATCAATATCAATGATAGTAATTTGTTGTATTTTTCCTCCATTTTTCGCTCGAGGAAGAGTGCTGTCAATTCCATATGGTGGACAAATATTGTACAGAATTAATTTGCAACAGTAGTAGCACATTAGCTAGCTTGGTCTACGTCGAAGATAACGATGCGAGAAATTGTATCCTAGACAGCAGCGCCACGAGGAGATGTCTAATATATCCAGGTATCATTTTCTTCGTATATTCAGCTTAACAATCATGAGGATAATTCAGAAATTATAAAATTTGTGTTATAATACTTCTGTATATTATATACATCAACGTTTTTTACATATTTACATTTTTTTATATATCATTTTATCTTCATCAAATTTCTGGTTGAGGAATGTTAAAGGCTTGATAAAAACTTCGTTAACAGGTATATACGAGCAGGAATCATTGTTTCCAATATGACGTGGATATACAATTAGAGAATACTAGACATTCTATAGAGATAATTTTATTAGGGCCTTATGGTGATGAGTTCTGACTACTGAAGCTAATAGCTTATATTGTCGTAAGACTACTTCCTGAATACTGTTTTCAATAACGATAGACTTCGATCGGGTAGAGTTGTGATATTGACGGCAAAGTAGTAGGATTGACTTTAGCAGTAATGATGTGTGTAATATGTAAGTCTCAGAGAAAGGTATATGTGGCGATAAGGAAACTAATATCGAATTGATTGTCTGAACTGAATCTTAAATATCTGTTCTGGATCGTTGAGAAAATTATCATCATTGTATCATTGAAATTTTATCTCGATTGTAAATGAAGTATTGCATTTCAATATAATCGAGAAAATCTTTCACTATTGTGTATTTCAAATCATATATTATCTACCACTAAGTCTACACAACCTGAGGAGACTCTGTGCATCCCTTGTAAAAGGAAGTGTATGATAAGGTGACCACAAAAAAAAAGTAATATGATACATGACTTTTTTCGTAAAAATGTACACTATATTTTTACCCACCTTCGATATGTTTTATTATTTTCCGTGACACTTCTGGATGTTCGTCTTCGTCTTCGTCTGCCCTATAATGGTGTATAATCCTCACCCCATGATTTCAGAGTGGAGAATGCCTGAAACAACGCAAGATCCTTTCATATCGCCCGGAGCAACTACCACAACTTCCAGTGTACCACCAGAATCATCCTCTTTACCATCAACTACTTCTACATCTCAAGCAGCTGTTCTATCTAGTACTGTGGACACCAAAACAACCACCACAACTTCGAGTGTACCACCAGAATCATCTCTTTCAATATCCAGTACTTCCAGGTCTCAATCAGCGGTGCAATCTAGTACTGTGGACGCAACGATCGGTAGTTCAAATGCAATATCTGTCGGTATGAAATGGAAGTTGTCCACCTCTATACTGCATATATACCATGCATAATCCGTTATGCTTGTTTATGATAGGCTTATCTGATGGCGCTATTGCTGGGATCGTAGTGGCCATATTGGTGCTGCTGATCGTCATAATACTGATGGTCATATGTAGAAAGAGGCCTTTCGTTCAGATGATTCTCGCAGTCGTTAGCTGTAAAATTTGCAAGGATAAAAAGACTAGAAATAGGAGAATCTCCAAGAAGAGTATCAGTAGTTCCGGATACAATAATCCTGATTATGAGAAAGAGGTAAGTAAATTCGCCTTCCTCTATGAAGTGAATATAATTTAATTAACCATTACAAGGCCATCACAAAATGTTTTACCCTAGATAGGGAATGAACCCATTTACATGGACATTGCAGATGATCTACCTCCTGAGGTGAGATAACACAATACATTAGGTTATTGTCATCTGAATTATTAATTATGATTTGGCGTATTACTCAGTTACCAAAGAGGCAAACTCTCCCTTCAAACACGGATCTTTATGATCAAGCTCATGGAAAATACGAGGTAGCAATATTACCAGAGGATTACAGTGGATATTTAAAGCCAACTGCGACACCAGCTGCAGGTAAAGTAGTGTAAGTACAACTACTCCTGACCTGACGACCAGGTCCCATTGATGGCCGTTAATTGACGAGTGCTTGCACAGTGTTTATGCCCATTTTCTTTCGACAATATCGAAAAATACCATTCATTCATTAACTTATTCACAGATCCAAAGTTCAAACACGATCACACGATTTCGACAAGTAATAAAAATCCACAGTCAAACGACGATGGTAGGTTTATGGTTCAGCTCCGTGAAAGATTACCGGATTATGCTTTCAAAAATTCCATTTAGAAAATAATAAGTACGAAGTTGCCTATTCATCCAGTGTGAAGAAACCGCTTGTTGCAAACGATGTTAAAGGTATTTTGGATTGAGAAGTGCAATCAAAATTTCACCACGCGATAGCAGATATATTATTGTCCGAATTAATACGTATTCTATTATGCAGGGATAGAAGGAGAAAACGGCGAATACGACACTGCTTGGGAAAGGCCGAACGAGTATTTAGACCGTAAGAATAGATTTCATTTGTATGTTCGATCATAGCCACATAATTCAATTCAATAATTCGAAATGTTTAAGTTACTTCTGTATCATTTAATCTCATTGTATTGTTGAGTAATGTGATAACTCTTGGATACCATAGTAGCTGATGAAGGGCAAGCTATTCCAAGTACCAGGTTCAACACTAAAACTGCAGAGAAGTCAGACGAGGTCCCGCCGGAAGAACATATGGAAAAGAACGATAAAACACCAGCGAAAAATGAAGAATCTTCCGAATCATATGCGGAATATGAAGCAGCAAAAGAAGGTGAATAATATTTTAATTTCCATAGAAAATTCCTACATCTATGGTTTATTAAATATAGTGCAATAAAGCTTGTAATTATTTTGTAGTGGACGCAGACTATGATACAGCCATTGGAAAGGAGAATTATATAGATTTAGCTTCGGAAATGGGATTCAGCAAACCAATTACATTCACTGAAGGTAGTGTCAATACACATGTTATAGACCAGTCAACGAATTAACAGTTTACACTAACGGTAGCTGATAATTCACAAGGTGAAGATTCCAATAACACTCCAGTCGGTGACGTCGAGGATTACGGCACTGCGTTTTGAAAAACTGTCACGAATGAAAGATATACTCGTATATCTCCGACTTTTCAATGTTAACGCGTTTTCGATTAAATGATTTATTCAAGGAAAGTGCAAGACAGCAAGAACATATCCTCCTTCATCCTCCTCATCAAAAAGTATTAGTCTGAATGAAATATTGTGAATTTTGTATGAATTTTGAATATTGTGAACAACAGTCATGGTTAATATCACAGTTTTCGTCTTGGGTGAGCACTGGGTTCGAAAATCTGCTGTCGAAGAGAAGCGGAAGCAAGAAACGAGAGAATTCTTACAGTTGGTAGATACTGTACTTGGGAAAATGTATGATTGAAATAGATTATATGTAGAATTGCATGCACTCAAACTGCAGTCACGAGAGCGAGAAGAGAATAGATATTTTAATGGCTTCGGGGCGCCCGAGGCTAAATAAAGTCACCAGACCATTAGGTTATTTAGTAGTGGAAATTGAATAGCTTTTCACTTATTGACTCACTGGCTTGTAGTCTAGTTGTATCCAAAAATAGAGTCCACAGCAAATGATACCGACATGTATTTCAACAGTAAGAAAGCGATTGGTTTATCAAGGGGCGGGTATAATGGCCCTAATCTTGATTGCGATACTTTCGCTTCGGTATTCATACAAAGCTTTGTTAGAAATGCAGAATGGTTTGAAAATTAAAATACAACCAAGAAATTTTTCTCTGCCGTACGAGTCGAAAAGCATGAGCAACGAGTTGCTATCTTCTTTGCTCGAGGAAGCATTGGAAAGAGCAACATCCAGAAAGGTTCGTTGTCTGGTAGTAAATTAATGCGTGCAGCACGTTTCGATTTATATTCGAAGAACATTTGTTTCCGTTATATTTCAGAATATTTTACTGTGGTTTCCCAGAGAAAGAGATTTAGTGAATATCGATTCAGCTCGTTGTGGGAATTGCGTCATCGTAACAAACCGATCTAAGGTATCGTTATTCGCTTAAATCTTAAACTGAAATCCAATATTTGCAACTTGAATAAGTAACTTCACTGTATAGTAAAATGATAATGTGTATTTCTTGCCGATTACAACCATATTCCTTGTGTTTCGACACTTCGCAGATCAGTCACTATGATACGAGGGCTGTCGTCTTCCACCACGTGAAAATTTCCTCCAAGACGATGCCACCTTCGAATGAGAGGTAATGTATCCAATATTTATTCAATCTTACAATTAAATATAGTTCTGTAGTCTTAATTATTCCTCATTTATGCAGCTTTTTTCATATTGTCGCTTAATTCTTGAAATTTCGAATTTCACAGAAGAAGAGATCAATATCATGTCTGGATGACAGGCGAATCTCCTTCAACATACTACTTCCGACGCAAAACCTTGACTTTTGAAGACAGTTACAAATTTAACCTCACCATGACTTATAGGTAATTGTATAGCTTTAGCAATAGATTTGTTTGAAGCCTTATCTCACGATACAAACCTCTAGGAGGGATTCTGACGTTTACAGACCATACGGAACAATGGACGAATTGACCGAAAACGCAGCACTGGAGGAAAACATGACGAATATAATGGCAAAAAAGAAAAGACTTGCCATAGTTTTTGTATCAGACTGTGACCACGTTCCTGGTGCTAAATATCGTCTAAAATTAATCCGCGAGATTGTCGCTGCGGGACTACAACTGGATACGTTCGGATCGTGTTTTTCAAAACCTGTGATCATCGACGATGATGGATTGGTGAAAACAATTTCGCACTACAAATTTTATTTTGCAATGGAAAACTCCCATCACTGCAGGGATTACATCACGGAAAAATTCTTCAGGAATTCCTTAGAAGCCGGAGCTGTTCCTGTTGTGTGGGGAGCCGTTCAGGAAGACTATGAAGCTATTGCTCCCAAGGGCTCGTTTATAAATATGGACAATTTTTCGAACCCTAAGCAGCTGATTGAATACCTGCGTTACTTGGATAAAAATGACACCGCATATGCTAGTTATTTCAAGTAAGTACAAACTTTGATGAATTATGATGATTTGATTCGATTTTGATTTGATTTAACTTTTATACAATTATAAGATGGCGATGGCGACAATCCGACCAATCGCAAAACGACAAGAGGGCAACCTGGTTTTGTCAACTTTGCCGAATTCTTCACGGAATAAACATCGATGACATCCATAATCCGCGCTATAACAGGTCCGGTTGGCCGAGGAAACTTTTTGAAAGTTCGATGTCGGAAAGAGAAGTTTCTTCTTTAAAATGGTGGTATTTCAATACAGAGGGCCGAGAGTGTTTCTCAAATTCTTTTAAATTCGGTCAATGGGATAAAATTTAGGTGATGTGAATGAAATGAATGAAACGTTTAAATAAATTTTACCTATTTTTTTCATGATCTGTATCTGAATTAGTTCAATATAATCCTCCTGAAGAGCCATTTGGCATGTGTGTATGTTCGTGTACGCATAGCTTCTAGGGTTCTTGACTCAGCAGTCTGAAAATGTGCTTGGGGGTATGTTGCCAACGCAGAAGTGTCATGGTCAATGATTTTTTTAAAATAAGGGCCCTCATCGCGGCCCCAGATCACTTTTTTGGTTATTCAGCTACATGTAGGAACACAGCAAGCCTACGAAGTTGAAATATCATCCGCCAAAGATATATCAGTGCGAGGTCAAAATCTTTTTATTTTAAGGAAGCGTAACTTTCATTCTTTGAGAAATAATAGTGTTTTAATTCAGCTATAATATTGGCTAAATATATCCCGAGATCTCTTGTAGCTTTAAGATATTACTATGTCGTCGAGTATAGGTGAATGACAATATAACTAGAGGCTTACGCGGATTCGAACACGAGCCTTTTTTTGGTTGGCGGTTGTAAATCAACCTGGAGTTTATCCTTGTATAATTTTTAAATCCGTCAGCACGTGAAATCAGCTGAATTGAAATTGAAAAATAATAGGTAGAATCTCGTAGAATATTTAGGGTTTTCAATCGATAATGAGTGGCTCTAGAAGACGTCAACATCCGAAGGAAAATACATCCTCTGAGGATGAAGGTGAATGATTTATTTCTCCTCGAAACAAACTTTTATAAAGCAGTGACAAATAGGCTAATTCTAACCGCCAAAATCTATGTTCTGCTGTGGTAAGATTCAACAAACTTAACCAAAAGACACAAGGCTTCAGAATCAACTGAAGAAATCGAAAAACGACTGGAATCACTTATATGTAGAGTTGGTGAAAAGAGCTCTTCTTCATTGGAAAGTAATTTGGAAGGGCTTGCAGTTGTTCTGGAAACCGATCTTCCGAATTTCAAGCAGCAAATTCTGAGAATTCTCGTTCTATGGTACATGATATTTTCAAACTTCTTCCATTCTTCCGTATTGTAACTGATCTGAGATTTTTAAATGATCAGCTCATACCAACTGCCAGAAAAATGCACGATTTATACTACCCTGATCGGTCTGCTCAATGCGCGTAACTACAACTGCGGTGGAGAGTTTGTGGAGATGATGCTTAGAGAATTAAAAAGACTTATATACTTGAACAGACATGATGAAGCCCAATATGTGGTAGAATATATTTTTTATATTTTATTGGTTTTTGTATTTCACCTACGTTCATTCCTCTCAATCTGGAACTATTTTCATTCAGGTCAGGTTCTTGGCTGATTTAGTAAACTGTCACGTGGTGACGATAACATCCCTCTTTTCGTTGTACGAAAGTTTGTTCTCCGTTACCAAGGAAGACAATGTTCCGCAGTCACGCTTGGACTGGTAATTTTAATTAATAATTTCTGCTGGACGTGAAGTTTTACATTCGGCGCTCTCCTACTTTTTTTTTTTTTTTAAGAAGTTAAATAAAAAAATTTCAATTGCCTGTTCCGAAAGAAGCAATTCTCTTTTTCTTTCTACCTAACAACAATGTTTTACTCCTCTCAGGTTCACCTACGCGATCCTGTCAACTTTGCCGTGGGTAGGAGTTGAATTGCAGGAGAAGAAGCCAGATCTGTTGAAGAATTTACTGACTGTTATTCAAGATTACATCACAAACAAAAGACAGAAAAATCATCATTCGTTCTTGCGAGTTTGGTCATCAGACGATCCCCATCCTCAAGAGGAGGTTTGTCTCATCCTTATTTCCAATCGTTTGTTATCTTATCATTACTATTCGTCTATTTCAGTATTTAGATTGCTTGTGGGCGCAAATAGTGAAGTTAAGCAATGATAACTGGGTTGAGGATATAATCCAAAGACCGTATCGTGCCTTCGAAGGATTGCTGGCAGATGCACTCCAACATAATCTTCCTACCTTCGTTCCACCTCCTCACAGAGACGGCTTCTCCCAGTACCCGGTGCCGAGAGTGATATTTCGGATGTTCGATTACACAGATTGCCCCGAAGGTCCTGTCATTCCAGGAAGTCACTCGATCGAGCGATGGATTATGGAAGAATATCTTCTGGAGACGATGAGAACACACAGAATGGATAAGAAAGAATGGTATGTCATTTCTTATTTTCAATCATTTTTTGAATAGATTGATATCATTTGCTCCTTTTATCTCTGTGTTATTTCTTCTTCAGCTCCGCTCGAATGCTTTCCATTCCCGCCAAGGAGAAAGTCCCCATCAGTCATCTTGTGACCGAAGTAATGTTCGGAGAATTATTTCGCCTGCCTGCATCTGACTTTCCAGAGGTCTTCTTCACGTCGGTTTTCATTGAACTTTGCAAGTTGCAACCGAGCAATATGCCACAAGTTGTATCCTTCCTATGTGTCATAAGTTATATATAATGTGGTTGTAGTAGAATTCTAGTTTATCCAAAATTCCTTAACCCGAGACTAAAAACAGCTCGCACTTGCATCCGAAATGTTGTTTGAGAGGCTTGACACAATGAATTCAAGTTGCATTGATAGATTCGTGAATTGGTTTTCGCATCACCTAAGGTAAGTCATCCAGAGTTCGTCTTCATATCTTTCCTACATCAATAATATATCGTCCTTCTCGCAGTAACTTCCAGTTTCGTTGGAGCTGGGACGAGTGGTCTTATTGTCTTCGAGAGGATCCGGCTCAGCCCAAACCAAAATTTATTCAAGAAGTTTTGGAAAAATGCATGAGGTGATTTGCCCGATAATTTATTTGAAAGGAATAATTAGACTTGGTTTGATAAATATTATATGTAATTTGTTTGTCTCTTTGTTTGACTGCAGAATGTCCTATCACCAGCGAGTGTGTGATAACGTTCCAGAGTCCTTCAGTCCTTTGCTACCAGCCGAACCTGTCTGCTGCTTCAGATATGAGAAGCCAAATGAAATGGTCGGGTATGTGACCTACAATATACCGTACTTTTTTGCTACAATCTTTTTTACCCCACCTAATGAATTATATCATTTTTTATTCTCCTATTATCATGCTTATGATTATACAGGGAAGTTGAGGATGCTGCCATCGTAGCATCTCAACAATTGGTTGCTTCCATCAAGCAAAAAGCCGGCGTAGATGAACTTCGTGTGATTCTGGAGACGATGCCTGAACTGAATAGCGAAGAAGGTACATATTTCATAGGCTAATGTTAGTTTTATTCCGATCACTATTTTAGATGAAAGTTTGTTATTGGAAAGTACAATGCTTGTATTTCTGAATGCTATTTTATATAAAAGATTTGGTTATCGAATGCAATACTTCTTCTCTTTCTCAGCCTATACGTTTTCATATAGCCACAATTTTCCATTTCTGTTTCAAACCCACTCAACTTAATTTTTATATATTTTAGTCGGGGAGAGTTGCAGTTATCGGTTTTCACGACTTGACGTCCTCTTGCAAACACTGCTTTACTTGGCGCAAAAGTCCTTCAGTCACTCCTGCACAGCCTTGGCCAAGTTTCACAAGGTGAGATGTAACTCTACTAGTTCTTTTGTACAAGTAACTGCTTTCTTTACCTGAAGAAAATGAAAAGAATTTGTGCTAGTTTTTATCTGTTTTTGATCATGAATTTTTGGTTTATTGAAGCTTCTGAAGTGGGCTGCCAGTGATGAGACAGGGAAGATCGATGTCCTGAGAATCATACACGAAGTTTGGTGTAACCATCCACAAATGATGATGATCTTGGTGGACAAACTAATCAGGACGCAGATTGTAGATTGCGGAGCAGTTGCCAAATGGCTTTTTTCTCCCGATATGGCCAAGGATTTCACCAGGTGCCTATTTTACTTTGTCTTATGACATCAGATACGTCCAGAGAATAATAGGAAATCTCTTGCATTCCTTGAACAGACTCTATGCATGGGAAATCATGCATTCGACAATCCGAAAAATGAACATGCATCTCCGCAAAACAGAAGCGGAATTCAGAGAAGCGCAAGAAAAATCGAAATTTGACGTAAGAGACATGAATTTTATATCTCCTATTTAGATTACAAATTATCAACTTGAACAGGATAAAGTGATGGATGATGAAGATGAAGAGGAAAGCATGATGAAATCCGCTAATACACTTGCTCTCAGTGAAAGCGATCTCAAAATCTTTGAAGAAAAATGGGAGGCTGCTAAAACTCAGCAGAAGAATTTATTTCTGATAATATTCCAGGTTGTGTTCAATGTCTTGTACGAATGGCATTGTAACTATTTTATATTCCCGCCCATTCTGTTGTATCACAATAGTAACGTGGATGCTGCGTATTCTTGCGCAATTTTCTTCTGCAGAGATTCATCATGATATTAACGGACCATCTCGTGCGCTCGCAAAACATGGACAAGGATTTTAACACTCCTTGGTATAAATGTACAACAGAGAGACTCCAACAGATGTTTCTCATGGTATCGATCATGAAAAATTCTATTTTAAGATCTTTCATATTCCTTTATTAATCGAATATATGTAATTCTATTTTCCAGCATAGGGAGACAGTTCAAACCTACATGTCCACATTGAAGAACCTCTTGTTTACGGGTGACCTCGATCCACGTATCTTGTCGACTTTTCAGCAGTTTTCAAGCTTGGTTGAATGAGCGTGCAAGGATATCTTGCCGTGATTGAACCAGCTAATGAACAGAGTAGCCAGGAGTCGCAGTCGTAGCCATTTTA
>QRAM01000374.1:68174-92870 GCA_013436055.1 Halocynthia roretzi
GTGTATAGTATTTTTAATCGGGATAATAAAAAATGTGATTCTGAGCAATGCCGTGGACTACTAGAAATAAATTCTTGGAAACCTGAATCAAAGCAACTTCTTTCATCTGTCTACTGCAATCTTGATGATTTCGAATTTCTACAATCTTTGTTAATTCACAACGACTCAACCACAAAAGAAGATAGTGAAGAAGCAATGAAGGCAATTTTAATAAAACGATATAAACTGCATCAAGTAAACAATTAGGAACAAAATTATGTTAAGTGATTTCAATTTGAAATACATCATTATGATTGCTTTCATGGCAAGTTCTACATGGTTAGAAAACTACGGAACAGGAACGAACGAATGTACCAGTAATAATCCTACGAAGCGATGTTGTTCTACATGTTCAATAAATATATCCTAGCACTAATGGTACCAATGTTGATAATGCTATACTTGCTGAGTAGCATGGTCAGCTAGTCACAGTAAAAATCTCCCGACATTGAGGGTTCTAACTGAGAAGATTAGATATTTATTGTGTCAGTCTTATCTTATCCATGCTTGTGTAAACTTCAATAGCGTAATAACTTGTGATAATATAGACCATTCCTGTACAGCTGTTAACGGTCACATGTGACTTTGTATCGAGCCAAGCAATGCAAGTTCATCAAGCTGCAACTACTGTTGTTAATTTAGAGTGACTGGTTTCAAAAATTTGATCACTTTTTCTTTTAAAAATTTAATGAACGATTGCGGAAATAGGCCTCGGAAGTTTTCTTTTCGTAGGACGAAGTACTTCTGAGGATGAGCTAACACTTCAAAGAGAGTTTGGCGCGACTGCTTATCCTGTTAAATATCACTGGCGATTATTACTCAATTCTCCAGTATTCATATAAGTTATTACCTTCAATATCTTTTGATGATAATTTATTGAATAGAGCCGGCCATCACTGACAATATCTTTTATTATAGCGTCATAGTTCTCTGGAATAAATATAGAAATAAATTTAAACTGAACAAAGTCCATTCACAGTTTTATTTTATATTGTCTCACCATCATATGTAACATAAGGTATTTGAAATCCCTTGGCACTATTCTGACCATCAGATGAAAATTCAATCCATAATCTTTTCGAAAGAGGAGTGAGCGCGATTGGATTCTCAAAGCTTTGACATGCCTCATAGGTTAGGATTGAAGATGTAGAGGCTGTAATATGTTATCATCATTAGATAGATTAAATTCGATTCTTATTTCCTAAATCATGTTCCTAGAGAGCGTACCAGATTTTCTCATTACTACGATATCACCGCAATTATCAGTTCTGACCAAATGAATTTCTGGAATAACTAGCAAAATTTTGCGGCCTCTCGGGGGAATGATGTTCCATTGACAGTGAACGTTGTTTGGATAGTTTCCAGGATAATTCGGAGATTCAATAATGCCTTGGAATTCGCTGATGATTCCTCCGCACGTGCTGTCTTTACGAAATAAAAAATAGAGGGTGTTGAAGTTCTATGTTTTCGAACGCATTTTCTTAAACTCAGGCAAAAAATTGTTACTTTTGCACGATTCAGTGTTCGTGGAACCGTCAAAATCTGTAGTTGTGTTCTCCGGACATCGATAGCAGTAGTTCTGTCCTGTGTTTGGCTGGTAAAATCCAATGGGACAGCGAAGGCAAGTTGATACACGGATGTCGTAAAAATGACCTGCCGAATAAATATTTGTAGTGGCTATAGGATTGAATTACATTACCAATCTTATGAAGATGTCTTTCTTTCTAATTTAAATGCTGTGGAATGACATCTTCCAGTTCTAATTCATATTACTTGGGTTTAACTATTGAAGACAATCAAATTTACTACCAGAACTACACTGCCCCCTAACTTGGCATTCCTTGAAAGTTACGGCACCAGTTCGAGCAGTTGCGATGCCGGTGCCACACAAGTAACAGCTGGTACGTCCATGCTCTGGTTGATAAGATCCTATTGGACAAGGGTGACAAGACGAAAAGCCATCTGGAGAGAAATGGCCAGGAGCACATATGCCTGGAAAAGTAGTACTGAAGTGTAAACTACAGGAGAATGATAAAGGCATTGGAAAAATAGATGATGTACCACTGCACTGGGACACAGATTTAAGAGGTTTGGTCGGAAACGAACTGATATGTGCAACAGTTGATGGACATGGTAGACAATCTAGTTGCCCTTCTTTGTCTTGATAAAATCCATCTCTGCAGTCGATGCAAGTATTCGTAGTGATATTGAGTCTTGTTCCAGCTCGACATTTGACTGAATGAGAGAAAAAAAAACAATGATATGATTCAAAATTCTTCAGCATAATTCAACACTCACCACAACGGTTTCCACGGATTTCATGTCCAACTGCACACCCTGTACTTGTCAGGACTCCAGCATTTCCCTTTTTCAACACCTTGATGTCATCATTGGTAAAACGAAGGAAGAACTTCTGTTTGTTTATCGATCTCTTGATATATTTGGTTACGGATCGACCCATTTTAGAAAGTTTTTTCTCCACACATTTGGCATTGCATTTTCCTGATAATTAAAAAACATGTATCTAATGACATACAGCAGACAACCACAGTCAAACCGTGTTCTTCATACTCGTAAGTTTTGGCTTTTTGACAAATATTTCCATTTCAACCGTAATCAGGGATCTTGGGCGTCTCCTTCGTTTTGTTGGTTCACAGTTCACAATGACCGAAGCTATCGTTGTTTTTTGATCTGATTAGAAATAGCAAGTGAATATAGATGGACTCTTGACTACAGAATAAAGTATAAAAAGTAGGTAGCTCACCTGATGAAGATGCTTTACTAGTGATTTTTGAACTGAGATCGAGATTGCAGTGTTTGGCAGTAACCTTAAACTTTGTAACTTTGTGACGTATCATATTTGAGGTGTCATCTGCAATAGTTCCAAGGGATGTGGTGAAAAATTCACTGTTTTGTATTTACAAATATATATACCTCCTCCTGTGCAAGATGGCGTCGAAATATTGGAATCGAGTTCACTCGTCAGCCATTGGTACTTGCTCTTTTGTTTAGAGGTTAAAGGAATCTTGGTATCGGGTCCGCAAGCGTATTTGAATCTCTCTGGAACTGCATTTGCTTCGAAATATTTTCTTGGGCAAGTCAGAGAACATGTTTTTGATCGAGGAGAGCAATCAAGTTCTCCACCGTCATCTTTAAGTTGATTGTTGTGGCACAATTCAGCTGGTAGTCGTTTGTAAAAACAAAATCTAATTTACACTACATTTTTAATCTTTGATATTTGATGTTTAAGTGTTATCCTCACCCAAGCAGTCTTTTTTATTCCAGTGTAGATGAAAATCCTTTTCGCAAGAACACTCAAAACTTCCAATTACATTTGAACAACTGTGCGCACACCCTCCATTATTTACCGCACATTCATCAATGTCTGTGATAATATAAAAAAAATTGAAACCTGGATTTCTGTATTGAAATATTGGGCGTATGCTCTACCTCCACATCTTGTTACAGCAAACTTTTGATATCCCGCTGGACATTCACATAAAAAACTTCCTGGCAAGTTTATGCATGTGTGTGAACATGTGTCATTCATTTTACATTCATTCATATCTGGACATAATATGAATATGAATTAGCAATGTCTTGGATTTATTAAATGATATTCCATCAAACATTTCTGACACGGAATTAGTTTAAACTGACCTAAACATGTTTTTTCATCTGGAGCAAGCATATACCCTTTATTGCAGCTGCACTGATAACTCCCTTGACTGTTCCTGCATAGGTGATGGCAGTTGCCATTGCTTTCAATGCATTCATCAATATCTGTAAAATATAGTGATCAAAACAGTGGATTTATTGAATTAATTTACAAATAAATAAATAAACAATACCATAAACAGAGTAAATTCGTTGTTACAGCATGAAATGTGAATATCGATTTATGTAGTCTTTTATACAGTGGTAGTACTACAGCTGAATTCTACTCCCTATAGTACTACTTTTATATTTATTGGGGTATTTCTGAGTACATGTAAAAAAAATCAACTCATAGTCAATTACTATAGGGTTCTTAAATAAATGTCGTACAACCTCTTGTATTCATGAAATATTGGGTCATCACTAGATTCGAAATATATTCATTGAAGCTAATCTGCAAACCTTCACACGATCTCCTATCTGAATGTGGGTTAAACCCCTCGGGACAGGAACACTGAGCCCCTATCGGGGTTGGTTCGCAACGGCTGTAGCACCCGCCGTTATCCACCGCACAGCTCGATGCTAAAACAAAAAAGAGATCGTACAGATAGCCGGAACAGTGTTGCGCGATTTATTTAGCCCTTTAATTACCTCAATTCACGGTCTTTAATCTAATCAAGCACAAGGCAATATTATAAAATTTTGAGCTGCATGCTTTCATTATTAAAACACAAGCAAAAAATCATTTGCATTGGATGCATTTTGCAATAATTGTTAATTGATTAATCGTTCGAAAAAAATAAGTCTTGCAACCTCTCATCCCTTTTCAGATTATTTTCCGAACAATAAAACCGTATTCGCGAAGTAAGAGGCACAGGCTTTGTTATCAAGTTATTAGAATCTACGTAGGAGAAAATTCTACCTGCCCTTGGTGAGCGAAACAAGATTCTCTCGAGAACTGATGTGGTCAATGATTTCCAAGTTCGATTTTCTACAGATTAAAATACAGAAACGTGATGATGAGGAAAGTAAAGTGGTCATTTAACTAATGTCCATAGAAATTGTGCAAATTCTCCTCAAATATTATTATTCCTTTAGGTGTACATAGGTCTTGAAACGGGGGGTGATAGAAAATAATTTTGACCAGAATATGTGGAAACCTAAGTATATATATATTGCTTGTATTCAAAATATATTTGAATTCCATTGCCGCACAATCAGGGACTAGTTCTGTTCTGTTCTAGTTCAAAGCCGATACAGTAGCAAAAAAAGTGTCTATTCCAGCCATGCATATAGGAGCGAAAAAATTATATATTAGCCGTTAACATATTATGTGTGCGCGCCTAAAAAATATGCTGTCTTGCTCCTAATCCACCTTCTGCATACGAAATAGGCATTAGTGATACTGTATTGCGTGAACCGATAAATTCAAGTGCTTCATTGCCAAGCGACCTTATGTTATGTTAATCGTATTATTTTAAAAGCTTTTAATTTACCTACGCAGCTCTTCCCGTCCAATTGTAAAACGTAATTTTTTTGGCATTTGCAGAACGTTCCGCGACGGTCCCTGTCGATACATTTATGCTGACATCCACCGTTTCCGTGTGTGCAGAGTCCTGTATGGAATAACTATTGTTTAATATATATTGCTGATAGGGATGTCATTTATCTGGGAGTCTCAAACTCTCCTGATGCAAGGAAAGATCAAATTTCATTCCCAATGCAGATTGGTTTTCCATAGTCGAGAAGAACATTAAAAAAATAACAAGTTACATTGAATAATATTAAATCATGGGTATTTGGTTCAATGCAACAGGATCATATTTGAGTTTCGCTAAAAGCGGTGGTGGAATTTAACTGGTTCACGAGATGGTTACTAAAATTAAAGTTACTGAATCTTTTGAAAATAAAGCATTCTGCATATTTCCCTTTATAAATTCGGTGGATAAAAAATTGTATGGAGAGTAGAAGAGAACCATTTGAAATAAATTTGAATCTCTCCACTGGATAAAATGATTCCGATTCATTACGGAGCAATTTACGTCAGAGATTGATACCGCAAACCCGAAGGTTTCCATGAAACTCCCGTCAGTACAACGTTTCGCCCTTTGTATTTGCATTTACTGACCTTGCATGCACATTTGCACTAAACGAGGCCGTACATAAAACGTTTAAGGAATAGTTGTGGTTAGGGAGGATGAAATGTGATAGCTGGTGTATAACATAACTGTAAACATTGGCGCTACATAGTGGTTCACAGAACAAACGTTCGACTTAAAATAAACTTCCCACGACCCGTGTTCAAGGTTCGTTTGTGTTTATAGGTCACTTTGAGGGCCAATCAATCAAATCTGCTTGAAAAGTAAAATTTTGAAGTTCGTGGCATTGAACAAGCAGTTTATTACAAGGAAAAAGTTTTTCTATTTTTCTGTTTACCCTTGATCTGTCCCAGTAACATTTTACCGATATCTAAACGTTTATTGAAATGTACAAAAAGTTTTTGAGTACCTTGAAATATTGAATCAATATTTACTTATTCAATGTTTAGAATATTTAAGGTATAAAAAATCTGTACAGTGAGCAAGAAGCTAAAAATTGCACATTCCTTCGTAATTCAATTCACCTATTGAACAGTTTTATTCGATTTCATTTGAAAGGTGACTAAAAAAAACTATTTCTTATATCTGAAATTTAAATCATTTGAACGTTTTAAATGTGAAAAAAAATCTCGCAAACAGAATAGAAGAAGGCCTCTTTATATAAATCCGTTTATATAATGCTACCAGCTGTCAATCGCACCGGACGGTCGAACAAAGGACATGCGTATTTATGTTTTGAGGGCGTTTACAAATGGAATACTTAAGAGCAGATCGGATCACGCATTCCTATTTGAATCATTATAACAGTATTTGTTGTATCAAGGATCACTGAGAATCTCACGAAAACAAACTCTCAGACAAGGCCCCTTGAAGCTCTAAATTAAATTATCTGTCTGCACTAAGTTTGTTGTGGTGAGACGGAGAAATTTGATACTATAATAGGTTCTCAAGGCTTGCATTTAATCCCAGAACTTGAAAAGGATGTTTCCTTGCGATCTACAGCATGTGTGTTTGAACAAAATAATGAAAAAGTCTTCGCGAATATAACTAGCCTCGAAATATGATAATCTGAAGAATGAGGGAATGATGAGAAAGGGAATCTGCTGAGACTTTCTCAGCAGTAATATACTTCCAACAACATTCAGTTAATTCCCGTTTACCCGTCACTCTAATACCCGGAACTCTAGAACAACCCAGCGCTCAGAAAAGGGATAATTTAACCTTAATAAAATCGAACAGGTGTTAACAAACGGTTAATTAATGTACTATCTATCTGCAAGTATGAATGCACTATCAGCAATAATACAATGAAGTAGCTGTGTGGCTTCTGATCCAGCGTGTGGGAGGAGCCCTGTTTACCACCCCCGGTAGGTTGAAGCAAGCTAACAGCTTTTTTTTATATGTCTAGACTTAGATTTATCCGATGAATGATTCATTCAGTTTCTTACTTATACAACTCTTTTTGTCATGATGTAGACGATACCCCGCTCTACAGGTGCAAATATGTCCTTCTGATGTTGTAGTACAATTGTGCTGGCATCCGTTCTCAGTAGAGAGACACGTTACGTCCATTGGATCTACCAAAACAAACGTGTATTGTATTTACGTTTTATAGACCGGAATTGAGTACTTCATATCAATGGCTGAATAAATAAAATCAAACGGATTAACCGTCTTCCTGGTAAATAGCAATACCGGTTCGTTCAATATTGATTGAATACCAAGTAGATAAGGAGATTTTTTCATAACTTGCGTGACGTCAATGTCTGAGCGAAATGCTCGAAATACCAAACAAATGTGATATTGTTCAGTATTTATGCGCGATCTCACGTTGATTTCATTTAAGAGTTTATTTTGATCACCTGCATATCGATCATATCGAATGGATAGATTAGGTTTTCGAGTCAAAAATTTTGTCCTTTACGAAAGAAAATATATAGAGGCTAGAGGCTCTGTGTTTTCTGGTCCACAGACACACCGAATTGTTGTATTTTGACAACAAGCGACAAAGTTTGTTTTTACAAAGAGCCTGTTTACTTTGGTTTCGCGTGTAAGCAATGACAGACACTCGAGAACCTTGACGACAGCAGCAGATCCAAAAGAGTTTTATCAAATCCGTCAACAGATGCTCGTGCTCAATTAAGTATAGCGAGGAAATTAAAATTCACACGGATACATACTTAGTTCTGAATAAATACTGGATAAATCTCGAGGTCTCGAATGAATACTGGATAAATCTCGAGGTAGCTTTTGTTCATCTCTTGACAAAATCCTATAGGTTAATAAAATGATCTGGGAATACGAAATATTTCATTGAATAACCGATTTCAGAGATAAAATGTGATATGGCGTAATCTATATCATTACATTGCCAGTTATCACCTGCCTGTAACATGATCACCTCGGATAGGAGACAAGAGGTATCTCGTGGATATAATTTCGGAGCCATTATATATTCTACATAATCCTTGCACAGGTATTATAATACAGGATGACATTTCGACTACACATAGTTATAATATTTTCTTCCAACGCCGGTGATTTGGAACAATATATCGAGGCAAGACTTAATCGTAATCCCGTTGCAGTAATGGATAGCTGTCAGATGTTTTCCGTCTGCGCTTATGCTCTCTGGCGATAACAAGTCTTGTTCTGCAACGATTAAATTTCGCCAAATTGACGTTTTGACATGAGCTAAACGGATTTTCTCTAATTAACGAAAGATGTGGAGCACCTGCTCACTAAGTCCGAGATTAGTACGAGGGTTTCACACGGTTCGAAGTAACACTAACGCGTCCATTCACGATGAATCAAAGATTTTCAATAAAGTCCGAAATTATCACTGATTTTATTTTAACCATAGAAAGTTTTCTTCCAGTCCTAAATTTAGTAATGTAACACTCAGAATATAAATTACTGATATGGTAGATGGTGAATGGGATGGGTGAGGGTAAACTATACCAAAAGAGAAGACATCAGTGCTTAGGTGACAATTGCTAACCTTCTATGTATTAGTGAAAACAGTGATATGGATATTATCGTTATTTTTACTTATTGGTTTAAATTTTCTCGAGAAAAGTATGCCCGACTGGCATTATTCACTTAGCTGCTAGTTCAACAGAGTGGTTAAGAGGGATTTTAAAAGCGTCCTGGCGAATCTCTTTCGACAATCCTTTCAACAGTGGTGTGGGGGTTAAAGAGACAAATGTCATGAGTCAAATGTATTTGTTTGAAGTAGTTTATTTACTCTTTCATTACGTGTCCCAAATTCACATGTTTTCTCAGGCGGATTCGCTTCTGAAAAGAGAAAACGGATAATGTTCCTAGCGCATCGTCCGGATGTCATAACAGTTCGGGGCATTGTGTTAAACAAGATGCGTAACACCGGTACTAGGCCCTCTTAGTAAACCATTATGTCGAGACTTGAAACAACAATGGACAACAACTGACACTGTGCGACCCGACTACCATAACCCATGACGTTAGATATAAAAGGGCAGAATGCCGTTTGGTAACAGTTGTATTGAAAGTGGGGGATTCGGCCATAATGACAGGGTTAGAGTTAGGGTTAGATGTTACAGATGTTCAAATTATTTCCGAAAAACCACTAAATATTCCAGGTGGACTTTTTTTGTTAGACTATCAAAAAAATTTCTGCGGCATTTTCCACTACATATGACAAAGAGAAATCAGAGGGAAGTAAAACATTCATTTTGTAGTTTTGGTATGTTTGATGATTTTTTGCTGCTATATTTGCTTCTTAGTTGATGGAGTTTAATTTTTGCAATGCCTTTTATGTCATTGCGTCACTACCCTTTTAAATAGATAAAATATTAGTAGGTAAAGTTAGCAGCTATTCTTGATTTGTTAAAAATATTTTATCTTTCTTCTTTTCGTATATTTTTCGTTTATTATTAAAACATGTCGTCCAATGAAAAGAAGCCGGGAAGGGAATCAAGTCTGTTGTCATTTATAACAAAGCAAATTATCAGGATATATTTGTTACCTGTTACTAACTTCTACCCGATTGACAACGACGGGCTGGAATTTGTACTTGAAATCCTTTGAAGGCTGAAAATTCCAAGCTGCTCTATCGGTCGTTTTATATAAACTATCCCACTGTAAAGTCCTGAGCATTTTCACGGTCTAGTTAGTCGCAGTAATCTACGCCGATTGCTGCTATGATGGGTGCGCTAAACGACGGAGCAATGCTGGGAAGTTTCCACAACAAAAAAGGTAATTGCCCAAAACAGAAAGTTGATTCAACATCAACTCGCCAACCGATAATAAGCTACATGCTGAAACATCAAACATCTGGTACCCGTCATGGGATACCTTCGTTACGCCTTCATTGAACCCTTTAATCGTTCCCCTATTTGTAGTTTTAAATCCCGGAAATAACAAAAACGGAGATTCCGTAAACGACCATCCGCATTTCGCACGTTAAACCCTTTGTTTTCACAGTAAACGATGAAAATTAAGGAATGCACCTCTCGGTATGCAAGTGTGACCGTTGCTGCTCAAAACATAGTCCTCCATGCAAGAACACTCGTAGCTTCCGATAATGTTGGTACATGTGTGCTGACATCCTCCATTCTCGCTCATGCACTCGTTGACATCTGTACATTATAGGATAACTGTATTGGTGTTTTCCTTAATTACTTACTGAACAAAACGATTGTATTTAGCGGTTATATAATTATAATTCCCACAATGCAATTCGTCACAATTCTATTTCTTTAATATTTAATATTTAAGTTTGTCACTTCGAATCGGAACTCCTTCATGAGTTTATACGGTACAAAATTGAGCTTAAAAAAACTGTAGTGAATAATCCTAAATTTCATCTGCATACATTTTGCATTTTCGTTATTGGTTATATGTAATAATGCAATTTATTTGCAGAGAAACGGCGAAAGTTCTGCGAAATTGTAGCACGATTCTAGTATTATTATTTAAATGGATGTTAGACTTGCTGTTATTTATGTATAACGCACGTCGGAGTGACTGTGCCGATTTTTCCCACGGGGAACAGTTAATCCGTTGTAAAATTTTGGTATTGAAGCTCTTTGCTGCCAAACACTTTAACAACATTATTTATTTTGTGGTTGATTACTTCAGTTGGTAGCACGTCATATTTCTGGACATGAGCAATGGCCTAAAAACGCGAGGAACCGCTGACCTTTGACCGGCGAATTGGGTCACTTGTTAATGTTGTTCTAGTCAAGCGAATACAAAATGTGTAGGTTTAATTCAAATACTCTCAATCCTGGATTTACCTTCACAATTTAGTCCGTTGCGTGTCAATGAAAACCCGGGAAAACATGAGCATCTGTAGCTACCTTCAGTTTGAGTGCACTGCTGCGCACATCCGCCATTTTGACGGTTGCATTCAGTCCCATCTGTAGGAACATAACCGTGTTTTTTCAAAGGAATTTGTGAGATTAAACTTAACACACTACATCAAAAGCTAGAACACATCAAATAAATATTTTACCATATGTTCAATGTTCCATGCTAAAAGGAGACTCGAAATTCTCGTGGGTAATAGTAGCTGAGGTAATTTCGACTCATTCTCGGCGCAAATCTTAAGGATTAACTAACTCATCCAGCGTGTACACACAGCAGTTAGATTGAATTATAAGCTTTACTTCAAGACAAGAAAAATATACTGTTTGGTGACTAACATTTCACGAACAACAGTAAGGCATTGCTGGATAGTATTGAGATACGACACTCGTGCGAGACATAACAAAACCGCAATGGAAGCAGCAATAACTTGACGATATTGAAGTCTACCACACACTATAAACTACAATCCTATGGAATGTAAAACACGCCCAGTAATGTCTATTTATTTTGTGGTGAGCTAATAAATCTTCAAATTATTGGGTAAGCATTCTTGGTAGCCTGTCGAGAGCTTAAGACAATAGAGATGATGGCATTGGCCGAAGGACAGAGTTGGGACAATTTCCGAACTTTTTCTGCCAAAATCGGAAGTCTTATTAACGTATAGTCAACAATTGAACACCGTTCCATCTTGTACATTAATCCTGCAGAGTTGTGACTGATCTTGCGGCTTTTCTGTTATCTTTACCGTGGTGTGTAGTTGCTTTTCAAGTGTGGGATTAAGTATCGGAGAAAGCGCCGTCGTTTGACAAGGATCAAATGAAAGAAGTTGACCCTATCATATTCAGTTATTCTACACTGTAATGGTAAAGTGAAGGGAGGTCCTCTTTCATGGTTATTTTTAGTCAAATTTTCAGGTTTTTTGCCTGACTAAAACATCCATTAGGATCTAACCACCCAGTGGTAACTGATTTCATCAAAATAGATTTCATCGCATATCTTCGTTTTACTGCTTGTCAAAATAATATGATAAACAACTACTCCTTTGTAAACCGAGAAACCCTTTCATCAAAGTATTCAATGTACAGGTCATGTATTTTTAGTATGCTTATTACAAGGTTGACAAGAGTGCGGTGAGTTCTGAAAGGAGAATATCTCACAGGACAAACTTGTGCACACATCAATGCCCTTTAGATAATAGCGTACTTGAAATTTTCGCCTTTCATTATCCTAAAAAGTACTTGACATCCCGAAGAGGAGAATGAAGTAATTTTTACAAGACAATAAACTTTTTTAACCTGATTGTTGATTGACACCTTTGTTAGACTCTTTACTAGATCTGTACAGTATCGGGGTAAGAACGAGGCCTAAGGGCCTTGCTTAGAGGAGGTCCAGGTAAAAATTGTATCATAAGCATATATCACATTTCCACAGTATTTTCTCTGTAGCAGATTTTCATTGGGCTATTTTTTAATTAAATAATAACAAAAATTATAATACATATATTTGTGTATAAATCTGAAGCGGATGTCTGGCTAGGATAATAATATTTATAAAGGTAAGGCACACTTCAAGTAGCATAGGTTATGAAGTTTTATTACGCGCACGTAAGTGGGTACCACCCAGTATATTATATATTTCAGTATTCAAAGCGGCGTAGCGCACAGTCCTTTAGTGGGCTGCAGTGCTTTCCTTTGGGCAGGTTCCATTGCATCTCAATCTAACTCATATTTAGATCAGTCGCTATCGTAGTGATACCTAACCGGGTATGTAGTATAATTTTTGTTCCAAACATCTGCAAAATTAAGCCAATAACACATTTACTTGCTTACCTTCGACTAGTGACTTGTCGCAAGTAACAGTGCTCCAAAAATTAACCGCGATCAGCACAACCACCGCAACGATCTTCATTCTCAGTACTTTCCTTTGTTGAACGTCTCGAAGAAGATTCAATGAAAAAAACGATCACTTTCTAAGTTTCTACTTCTGCTTCGACATTTGCTAATTCCTAATCAAATTAGTTCGATGCTTGAAGAACTATCCACAGCATTAGATCAATATTGACATAACAGATCCCAAAACAACAACAACACAGTACAGTAACAGATCAGAACGATCGGGTGTTCACTGGACCGCGTTACTGAACGATAGAATTTTTTTTTACCGCTGCGGGAGAAGGTTTTAATCGGCGAAGTCTGGTTCCTTTCCGTTCTTTACTTTCTAATATGCTCTGTTCTGTTGTAGCTTGTGACCTCATAACATGAAAGCAGTATCACTGCCTGCAAATATCATTGAGGAGTTCCTCACGTTGTGTATAATCTCTAACTAGTATTTGCTTTAGGTCTGCGGGTCAACTATTTCCAAATATCACAAAAGACAGGTATCAGCTATGAGTAAAGTACATCTTCTACAAGCGATATTTAACTGACATCTTCGACCTGTCGTCTAACTGCGGTAAAACGTTTTAGAATTTGATGAGTGCCGGAGCAGCTCTGGGTTATGGGGCATTTCTGCAGTTGGATAACTTTTGCTGCTGATCATTTGAAGAAAAAGAGAAATTGGAAAAAAGGAATTTAATATCAGGTTTTACGTATGCTGTACTGTTTGGCCATTGGAGCAGGGAACCGCGATCGAATCGAAGGAAAAATGTTTATAAGGGGTCAAATCTCAGCAGACGAATTATTGAAATACCCTAATGGCAAATTCAATCAACTAAAAAAAGTTTAATATTCAAAAATGTGTGAGATCTTATATTGCTCCTTCCGTGGTACTTTACTATCGTCAAATCTTTTCTAAAGTAGTCAGAGGTCCTTTTGATCTTTTCATTTTATTGGCCTTTCACTTTTTCTCCGAATTACCAAGTTCATTTGTAGTTCACCTCTTTTCTGTGAAGAAGGGAAAAGTCAAACGCTACTCTATCAGTTTTATCTCTTACTCATGTACCAAACTGATCTACTGCCTACTATATGAAGTGGTCTTCTGCAAATATGTAATCAAACATGATGACTCCATAAAATATTGACTTTCTCCCATAAGGAAAGGGAGTCATATGTCGCACACAAAGTTCAACATGTCTAATGAACTGTTTCTTCAAGTCATTACTTCTGTTTAGACCGAAAACCATTGACCGTGTGACCACCGACCATTGGTCCTATTTTTTCTCCTTTGGCCATCGACAGGCAGAAGGCAACAATTGAATTATGACGTAAGAAATGATGTAAAGTCATAATGAAACAAAAATATCAAAATAACAGTAACTGGATTCACAAGTACCCCGGGGAAAAGTTCATATTTCCTTTATTTCACGAAGAGCCGACCTACCGGAAGATCAATGGACTGAAAGAATTCTAATTGTAGGCTTGTTTAAGGCTACGTTGTTGAGCTTTTTCAACGAAAAGTAATGGATTTGATAACTGGAAATTTTACTGTCTTCTGTGTTGCTGTTGTCCTTTGCATAATATTTGGCATTCTGTCCTACCTTGCGTATTCAAGCGATAAAAAAGAAATCGAATCAGTGGTGAGTGCCTCAAAATTACCTTTCTTTCGCGTGCTTGAAAATTATTAGGATTCTATCTTGTTATTTCCAGGGCAAAATTCATTATTTTCAAGAAAAAATCGCTCCGCAACATCCTGTGTACATACTTGCGATGAAAATCGACGATTGCTTTCTAGCAGATAATCAGATCGATATTATTTTTCGAATGAGGGGTTCCGAGAAGGACAGTCCTTTGATTTTATATCGCGACCTTAATGGCGAAAATATTGGGTGTGTACAATTCCCTTTGTTTTACTGCATATGAATATGCCGGCGTAATGTCGACCCCAAAAAGGAGTCAACACTACTTCCTTCCTAATGTAAGGAATGTGTATTAGCCAGCAGTTCCATTAAGCCCCAAATCAGTCAAAGTTTACAAGCACCAATCGGGTTGTACTAACCAGTATCAGGCACTAAAATTGGTTCTCAGACTCGTGGCCATCGTGGGACGAGAAGCAGCTTAGCATACAAGTAGTATATAACAGTAAATCCCTTCATACAAGCCGTGGTACAAGAATACATGATTTATTTAGTACACTACTGAATGGATGTAGCCCGCTGGTCACGTGTCACGGCCTTGTCGGTTCCATGCATAAGCCACTGATCGATCGCATCTGTAATTATCTATATACCGTTTACAGGCCCGATAGGATATTGAACCTTGGATTGTCGTTCCCTTATGAAATCGGATCAATACTAGAAATAGATATTGCTGGAGACAACGACAGTTCAGAAGAAGCAGAATCTCTTTTTACTTTCTCTGACTTGTTCGTGAGAAAATTACCGAGGTATAGAAGAATGTACCAGTAAGGCATAATGTAAGATGGACTCCACAATTGATCGACTGAAAAATCCTCACCCAAGAGTTTCACAGGGTAACAATTCTTCAGGTGATAGGGTCTGGGGTATCGTTAGTATCAGGGTGACAATTCTTCAGATGGACACTCTGGGTTGACGATTCTTAAGATGATATCATGTCAGTTAACCAGTGAAGGGTCTGAGTGGTTTGAGTTTCAGAGCTTCAGTCTATAACCATTAGCTCCCTGTCCATACACCACAGCTCCATAGCACGGGATTGATCTTTAATATCGGGCTCGATTTTCAGGCAAGCAGAAATTCTGAGGAAAAGTAAACTCCAATTGTTGGCAAAGAATAGTTTGTCCCCATTCGAAGCACTTTCAAACAGCGTTCAAACATGGGCTAGTGCTGAGACATTAACTAGCACAGCAGGTGAAGAAGACGTTGTGAAGTTTGTAAATATTAGATCACAAGACTGCAGTTGTAAAGTTATAGATCTATTTCAGGAGTTGGAGTAATGGGTATTTCTATTCCCGAAATCGGACGAATTCAGACAGTACGTGCGCGAGATGTCGCTCTAACACTAACGATGCAGGAAGAACTTCCCAGGTAAATCTTTTAAACCTCTCGGGTCCATCATCATCATCATCCGTAACTGACCATAGATAAAACGATCACAATAAGAGCTTTTTTGAAAGAATATAAATATTTTATTGTCCATTTTTCCGCATCTTCATCTTCTTTCAGAAAAACTTTACAGTTGTTGATGTAACTATCTATGTATATAGCAGTGGATAATTATTTTGTAGTTTATTTGTCTTATNTAATGGCGAAAATATTGGGTGTGTACAATTCCCTTTGTTTTACTACATATGAATATGCCGGCGTAATGTCGACCCCAAAAAGGAGTCAACACTCCTTCCTTCCTAATGTAAGGAATGTGTATTAGCCAGCAGTTCCATTAAGCCCCAAATCAGTCAAAGTTTACAAGCACCAATCGGGTTGTACTAACCAGTATCAGGCATCGTGGGACGAGAAGCAGCTTAGCATACAAGTAGTATATAACAGTAAATCCCTTCAGACAAGTTGTGGTACAAGAATACATGATTTATTTAGTACACTACTGAATGGATGTAGCCCGCTGGTCACGTGTCACGGCCTTGTCGGTTCCATGCATAAGCCACTGATCGATCGCATCTGTAATTATCTATATACCGTTTACAGGCCCGATAGGATATTGAACCTTGGATTGTCGTTCCCTTATGAAATCGGATCAATACTAGAAATAGATATTGCTGGAGACAACGACAGTTCAGAAGAAGCAGAATCTCTTTTTACTTTCTCTGACTTGTTCGTGAGAAAATTACCGAGGTATAGAAGAATGTACCAGTAAGGCATAATGTAAGATGGACTCCACAATTGATCGACTGAAAAATCCTCACCCAAGAGTTTCACAGGGTAACAATTCTTCAGGTGATAGGGTCTGGGGTATCGTTAGTATCAGGGTGACAATTCTTCAGATGGACACTCTGGGTTGACGATTCTTAAGATGATATCATGTCAGTTAACCAGTGAAGGGTCTGAGTGGTTTGAGTTTCAGAGCTTCAGTCTATAACCATTAGCTCCCTGTCCATACACCACAGCTCCATAGCACGGGATTGATCTTTAATATCGGGCTCGATTTTCAGGCAAGCAGAAATTCTGAGGAAAAGTAAACTCCAATTGTTGGCAAAGAATAGTTTGTCCCCATTCGAAGCACTTTCAAACAGCGTTCAAACATGGGCTAGTGCTGAGACATTAACTAGCACAGCAGGTGAAGAAGACGTTGTGAAGTTTGTAAATATTAGATCACAAGACTGCAGTTGTAAAGTTATAGATCTATTTCAGGAGTTGGAGTAATGGGTATTTCTATTCCCGAAATCGGACGAATTCAGACAGTACGTGCGCGAGATGTCGCTCTAACATTAACGATGCAGGAAGAACTTCCCAGGTAAATCTTTTAAACCTCTCGGGTCCATCATCATCATCATCCGTAAGTGACCATAGATAAAACGATCACAATAAGAGCTTTTTTGAAAGAATATAAATATTTTATTGTCCATTTTTCCGCATCTTCATCTTCTTTCAGAAAAACTTTACAGTTGTTGATGTAACTATCTTTGTATATAGCAGTGGATAATTATTTAGTAGTTTATTTGTCTTATGCAACAGATGCAATTGAAGTAAACAATTTAGAAAGGACAATTATATAGTACGGTAAGTAAGTTACTACACGTCTTTATATCCTAGTCTGAAAAAGAAATCAATCATAGGATTCCGAGCTCTCCATTACATCTGGTCCCAAAGACCGAGATGGCATGATGCGTGGAGTGATTACTCGAAACTAGACCATGTAATCGTGATGACTCTAGATTTACTGGCAATGCTTGTAGTAGTCGGTTGCTCATATGCCTATGGTAACTTCCTGGAATCATTTCTTTGTATTTACTCTTTGCAATTTAATTTAGCATTAAGGGGATATTCTTGTTACAGCATTGGAGAAATTTCTCGGTTTTGAATTCGTAGTGTCTACGTTCTCTTCCCACTTTCCATCAGGTGAAAATTTTCTTCAACATGAAAGATTTTAGCCAAATAATTTCTCCTTTCTTCGACTTGCAGCTATTCTGGAGATGGACAAATTCGATGTATTCAGGTCTTACCTCTTGAATCGCTATGCAATTCTGCTCCTCTATTTTACCTGGCTCTCGCTTATCAGCAGTTGCATCATTATCCCTCTCTCCGTAGCGTGGTGCAGGTATCAATCCGTTATCAGTTATCAGTGGTTTTCAATTAATACAAAAACCAGGACGCAGCATTGATAATTGAATCAGGATTATATTGAGGAATAAATATGGTGATGAAACTTCAATATTCAATCATATATGCATAGGCTATTTCGTTTGATTGGTGGAAAAGGCTTCGAAAAAGCGCTGGAGCTTGCTCAACCTCCATCAGAACCAATTCCAATCAAGTCTCAACCGTACTACGACGCACCTCCCTTATCTGCAGCACATCTTAATGAAGGAATCTCGAGGGAGGACAATTACGACGAAGAACCTGCTAAGCCGAGTATAATGCTTCGAACATTGGAATGCCGAAGCACACACACCGGTTAGATTTTCATCCGAACAGTTGTGGCCTTACAGTTGTGAAATTTACTAATATTTGGACATAAAGCTTCCTCTGTGACGAGTTCAAGAAGATTGCGTCTGGAACCACTGATAGCAAATTGTTCACCCGACCATATAACTGCCAGGTCGGTAGCATACATTCGTACAAAGATGACAAGATTGAGAGATGAAAGTAAGTTCTGTCACAGTTGTATTCATTAATAACACTTACTGGTCGTCTTTATAGTTTTCAAACTTTGGAAAATACTACCGTAGGGTAATACTCATTGATTATTACCATTCCATAAGCTAATAGCAAATACAGATTTAGGGGTGAAGGGTGAAGATACATCCTAGGATCACACGTTTGGCAGGCGTTTCTTTGTTTTTCTCTTATCTCTTTAGCTTTAATATTCCTCTTGAATCCTCTGAAACTCAACTGACTACCAGAATCTCACTGTTGAGTCATCTGTGAAACTCAATAACCTCACAAGCTGGGAATTTTGAATAAATTTATTTTGACTCGAAAGATATTTTAAGTGGATTGACTGGCCTCAAGCATCCGGATGTTCTCCACGAATCTCATACACAGTCTACAGACGCTCCTCAAATGCCTCCGTTGGTCACAACACCGGATGGTAATGGTGATATCATAAGAACTTCTCGATATTGCGAACGCCTGGTTCAGCAAGTAAATACTAGTACTGTATATCCATTTAAACAGCAGTCTTATCGATTAGTGATAAGAGATAATCTATTGATATCGATTCCTGATATCTATTGTTGCAGGGACCAAGACATATCCGTGATAATTCGGTTATTGCAGAATGTTTTGAAGTCGCGCCCCACGTCGAAGACGGTCCCACGGAATTCAGCAAACATAAAGGACCCAACGCTATAGACGAATCGAAATGTTGTCAGAGACGATGTTGTAAATTCCTTCCCAATCGAGCAAATGAAAGTGAGTCGCCAGCTCTTGTTTTGTAATCTTCCATCAAGTCGAATCATTCGTATATTTCTGTCCTCCTATACATAGGCTTGTCGAACGTGACGTTCTTTACCGAAGAAGATGCAATCAGTCTTCGAGAAATGGTTGAACAGTTCTCAAACAACGACATTGATATCCTGACTGATAAAAATACAGCGGGTAATTCGAAGCAAAAAAAAAGAAAAGAAAAGGAATTTGACGCTGATTGGAATAATCAAGTAAGAAGATGTTGAATAAAATTATGAAATCGACAAGATCTAATAGATCTCGAATCTGTAACCCAATCCAGGAGTATGATGAAGTGGCAGGGACGCCGGAACCTTCAGCTAACTCACTCAAGAAAGGTCTCGATAAATTGCGCAAGAATATCAAGCTAGGAGCGGGAATTCTGAATACTGAGAGTCATTCATCTAGATCTAGAGTAAGAGGGATTGAAATGAAAGCACCGGTACAAAATAGGAGAAAGACAGAGTTGACCATTGTAGGGGAGATTGCGATGAAAGATATCGTAGGGAAGAAAAAGAAAAAGGGTGTGAGGTTTAATGATGAGGAGGCTGAGGCGAACAATAGGAAGAATACAAAAAGTATTTTCTACCTTAGTACCTAGGTATTTTTCATGTTGAATACACCATCACTTACCTTGGCAGATCTTTTCTCACGCGAAAGCAAATCAAAAAAATCGACACTCGCCATTTCTGCTGGCCCCAAGTCTCTTTCAATCTATAATCCGATAGGATCCTATGATAAGGGCGAGGATTGGAAGAGCGCCCACTCTAAACTGACTGGCTCCGTAGCAGTCTCTAGCGTTAAGAAAGAATCGGCTCCTATGCCCCGCCATGCTCCCTTCAAAAGCAACACAGTGAAAATTTCCGTATTTCTCTTTCTGGTTGTCTTACAACTGGTAGAAATTTACTTCGTAACGGCGTTTGAAATGGAGGAGAATTCATTCACGAGTGATAGGTATCGTTTTTCAACATTAACTTAAATAGTAATATAGTGTCAGTTAGTGTTCAGTCCATACTATTCTATTTTTTGACAGAGGAGGACCAGGCCGCATGCATGCCGCCTTGTTAACATCCATTTTCTGCATCGTTTGGTATTTCGTTTTCACGGTTCATCTCATCGCCATTGTGTCGATGTTAGTTGAGAGAATACGCACAGCATTAGAATCTAAGGAAGTAACTTATGATTCAACGAGTAGTGAAGCTTCCTACCATCCGCTGCATGCCTTTTCGTAGTCACAATAAAGAATGCTTTGGTCTCATTGTTGTTTGCTGCTGTATGGTGTGTTCTTGTAACAGGTTTTCATTAGATGGACTGATTTCTGAACAAAATGACTCCGAACATATATTTCGTCGAGACATTCTTCTCACTGCAGTATATTAAACGGATGTTTATCAGATATCTGTTTATTTCGTTATGTTTCGTGGGTATTTTAAACATTGGCAAATTATAGCAGTGTGTTAATCGAGTCGACACCAGCAGAGTTTATCTAGGAAAAGAGAATTCGACGACAGTAATTGATGGTAAAATAGAGCGTGAGGTAAGTCTTATATAGTAGAGGTAAACCGTTTAAATAATGACGTCACAAACACAGTGCGATGCGTGTAATAATCTGATGCAAAGGACCTGAATTATACTGAATTTGAGCAGAGCAGAATTTTCTGCCTATTTTCCGCCNGTACGGAATGACTCCGAACATATTTTGCGTCAAGACATTCTTCTTACTGCAGTATATTAAACGGATGTTTATCAGATATCTGTTTATTTCGTTATGTTTCGTGGGTATTTTAAACATTGGCAAATTATATAGATTTGGTAATCGAGTCGAGTCTAGCAGAGTTTACATAAGAAAAGAGAATTCGATGAAAGAAATTGATTATCAAATGCAGCGTGAGGTAAGTCTTATATAGTAGAGGTAAACAGTTTATGTGAGTAGGGACTTGAATGTGGGGTTTGGCGTAGAACTCTGAACATTGGTATGAACGGTTTTAACCCTTCTTGATTTAAAGAGCTCGATAACCTAAAGACTCGATGGGAGCAATAGAAGAAGAGTAGAATTCAAAATTCTTCTTCTTATTTTGAGCAGTCAGAAAAAATGAAAAATATCAAGCTCTGAATCTGGCCAAATCAAAATTGGCTGTAAATATGGGTCTAAGATTCGGATTATTGGTAACGAAGTATCCGACATTAATTGGTATTTATGTAGACTTTTATCTACGTTGCCCAGGTAGATCAAGAAGACGTGTCAGAGGTCAATCATCAGGAGCCACCAATGCGTGTAAGTTTATTATTGCAGGGTATAAGTTTCTTCAATCATCACCTTTATTTTCCTTTAGCATTACACAGGATATTATCATAAGAGAACCAATGATGGGTTCCCAAATTTGAATTTTGTCAAATTACTTCGAATAGAGAGAAGGCATGATAGAAGTAATTGCAGATTATTGAACCTTTTGTTTCTACAAAAGAAAAAACCATATTCATTAACGGTGTTAACTTGTTTTTATTCTTCAAGATGCTACAACTTTGCATTCCTTATCAAAATCAGAGCCCTATCGTTCGAGAATTAGGAATATAAAACAAATGTGTTCCAAGTACAACTCGTCAGATTATTCCAATCTCGTCGATGCTCAGCTACTCATATTTGACGATGTACTTAAAGTGGTTATGTGTGTTGTTCCGAAGGTAATGTGATTTCCGTATTACCGAGCAATATTGGATCAAGTGCTAAAGTCTTGCGAAAGTGAAGACAGTTTCAAACAACCCATTATGCAACACAAAATATGGCCGAAGGCCCAGGTTGTCCCTGGGTTTTCAGTGTAAAGTGCAATCATGAAAAGGCAATTGCCTCGACCCCATCTGCCAAAAGAAAAAACTTTGAAGAAATAAAGGCACCACAACACCTTATACCTTATCTGACCATTAGTCATATATATCACTATGACCTATATTACAAACTGAAAATAGTAGTCAAAGTTACTCTTACGGAAATACGGTTTATCATTTATTTAAGTTCATTTTTTTATAGTTTCCATGTAATATAATATATATGTGATTATATACTACAATATGGAGGCGTTCGCGACGTTCGTAAAATTCTCTGGCTTAGTGATGAAGAGTTTATTTAATTTCTTTATTACAGAACTCGTGCACAACATGGAAGAAGATACTGTGGTTTATGATTGGGCATGAGAATACGAGTGAAGCTTTTTCTACCAAAAAAGTCCATTCATTGTTTTTAGAAAAATCAATGGCACGGTAAATATANATAGCAGAGTATTTCAAGATCTATCTGTTCATAATGTACTTAATTTCTGCCAACATGCCCGAACCCAGTGTAAAGTAAATAAAAACGATCCATGTAGATTTATATTTTGGCTTCTTAAGCGACCCTAAGAAGGATTTTATCCACTCCAGACCCAGGTTTTCTTTGCTCATGCTTTTTTCTGAATTCATCATCTGCATGAAAATCTTTGCCGGGCCGCATGCGACCTGCGGCCTGAAGAAGAGTAGAATCCATAATTCTCCCTCTTCTTATTTTGACCAGTCATAAAAAATATCAAGCTCTGAGTCTGGCCGAATCAAAATTGTCCGTTAATATTATTTCCCAAAATTTATTAGGCCGGGTCTCAGATTCGGATTATTGGTAATGAAGTATCCGGCATTAATTGATATTTATGTAGACTTTTATCTACGTTGCCCAGGTATATCAAGAAGACGTGTCAGAGGTCAATCATCAGGAGCCACCACTTCATGTAAGTTTATTATTGTGGGGTATATATTGGTTGGCGTGATTTCTTTGATTATCCTCGTGATTTATTTTTTAGCATTACACAGGATATTATCAAAAGAAAATCAATGATGGAATACCAAAGTTGAANCGACTCATATTTGACGATGTACTTAAAGTGGTTATGTGTGTTGTTCCGAAGGTAATGTGATTTCCGTATTACCGAGCAATATTGGATCAAGTGCTAAAGTCTTGCGAAAGTGAAGACAGTTTCAAACAACCCATTACGCAACACAAAATATGGCCAAAGGCCCAGGTTGTCCCTTGGTTTTCAGTGTAAAGTGCAATCATGAAAGGGCAATTGCCTCGACCCCATCTGCCAAAAGAAAAAACTTTGAAGATGAAAATTCTCTGGCTTAGTGATGAAGAGTTTATTTACTTTCTTTATTACAGAACTCGTGCACAACATGGAAGAAGCTACTGTGGTTTATGATTGGGCATGAGAATACGAGTGAAGCTTTTTCTACCAAAAATATCCATGCATTGTTTTTAGAAAAATCAATGGCACGGTAAGTATATATATAAGGATAATTGGAAGATGCAAACATTTCGATGAATTCTGGGGGACCACTGATGAGTTTTGCCTTGGGTCCACAAGTGGGTATGTCCGCCGGCTAAAACATACATTTTTTTGGACAGGCTCAGTAGTGAGGAAGTGCTAAAACGACTTAACACTTACACCAAATTTATGGTCACTCGTCATCCGCTCCAACGTTTCGTATCGGCTTATCGGGATAAAATTCAATCTGGTCAATTGGACCCAACTCGCATGCGATCCGTACAGGGTCCGCTGGAGCAATATTTACCTGGTATAAGTGATATATACAAGAGGTAATTATTTATTCATGAACAGCTTAGATCGAACCTCAAATGACCGATATCTAACAACAAAAATAATCTTCTTCTAGAGGCGGCAAAGAACAAGTTGCTAGATTCGTAAAAAGTCATTCAGATTTTGCAAATTTGCCTGCGGAAAAGAAAATGAACGTTCTTGACATGCTATCATTCGTTGACAATGATACCGGTACCGCATTTCCCGACTTTGTAAGGTTGGTTTTAGAATATATTGCATTTCGCAATTATGCACTTATAGTTCGGCCTTGATTTCCTAGAGTAAAAGATAAAACCCATGTGTTAGGATAGAACAGCGGTAGCTCGCCTATGTGGGCTGCAGTCTCTCAAGCACTCACTACCAAGTGTATGACTCCGTCAACCTCACACCAGAAGAGAAAAAAGCATTTCAACTTTATTCCCATTTCATTCAAAACATTCATAATTAAATTTTCATT
>QRAM01000375.1:6119-89298 GCA_013436055.1 Halocynthia roretzi
AAACTCGAATACCTATTTCGGGTCAGCCGTAACGTGTGACCCCGCGTTGAACAACCTCTAATAACTCGCGGACCAATTGCCGCTGCACTATATATGACACACCAATGAATGCAGAATTGCATAACGAATCTATAAATATAAGCTGCATATGCACAACAAACTAACGGGAGCCGTTATATCTTTTTTCAAGTCCACCAACCACCTAGTTACTTAACCTTAACTTATCCTTCTCTTATCCTTAATTTACGGTCACCCTTATAGTCATGTATATTGGTATTCTATTCTATATACAGTGTACAGAGGAAAGTATTTCCCAGTTTGGAGTTCCTTTTCTGCTAAGTGGCTGCTGTTTAAAAATCGCCGTTCTATATATATAATATAAGTATAAATCCTTGCTCTGGTTACGTAGAACTATTATATATATTGTGGGTATTCTGGATCAATGAAACGCACACTGTTTCCTTTAGACTTAGTTTAACGCATCAATTCACTTTTAATCTAACCTCAATCCTGAGCTTCAGCTTTTATCTATGTTTGTAGTGTACGATTTCGAGGAAGCTGTCGAATTTGGTTTTGATGAATGGGAAAAAGTGCTCAATGGAACTTCGACGGACATCGACGAGGTTTTAGACAATGTTTATTCCAAGGATGTAGAAGCGGTCGTTGACTTTCCTCATTCTTATTTCTTTGATGAATTTTTCCGAAAATGGCCGAATGCAAAGGTGTTGCTTCATTCTGGAAAATAAAATATGGATTGTTGAAGTTGAGAATTAAGATTAATCAATATTAGTACTAATTGGAGTTTTAATGTAGTATAGAATACTACTACTCTTGTCTGGTAATTTGTCAATAATCAATACTTAACCACTATCGGCTACTTAATATCCGGTTGCAGGGAAATGTTTATAATTCTGCTATCACAGTTAATCTGGTTTTGACCACAGGTTATCCTTGCTAGGAGAGACTGTGGATGGTTTGAAAGCATTCAGAACATGATCGAAACGATGCAAAGAAATCATTTCATCTTATGCTGCATGATCATCATTTCGAAAAGCAGCAAACGATTTAAGACGTGGTCAGACAATATGTTCATAATTGCTCTTGTAAGTCAAGCCCATTAATATAAAAAATAGAGATGCTTCAGCTAGCTATATCAGTAGTCATTAGTGATCTCCTGGTTCGCATAAACATGGCATAGGCATTCATTGACCTAGTACATAGCCCCATCGACTACTGTCCTGAAAAGAAACATTTTAGATTGGGTAAAAAATTATCTATCCTATTTACTCACGTCTTCCATATTCTTCGTTTGTCTTTTATATTATTTTGATAATAGGACCGTACATCTTTTTAAAATTCACAGGGATCTGCAGAACCAAGAAAGCTCATATGGACTTCAGCTTACAGAAGACACAACGCGTATGTTCGATCTCTCATACCGAAGGAAAGACTGTTGGAATATAAAGTACAACAGGTAAATGGTTAAGTTCTCTTTAATTTGTTAGGCATATACAGGAGGTCTCAAAAGTCTCTATATACACAATTAAAGCAATTTTTCTTCGTCCAATCCTAGCATATTTTGGGATAATCAAAAGCTGTATTTGAGAACTACTTAAATTATTCTCAAAAAGGTTTCTAAAGGTTTTGATATATGCCAAAGTTTGCAGAGATTGGATGGAAGACAATCATTAAAATATTTCTACAAAAATATACAGGGCTGGGAGCCAATCTGCAGGTTTTTGGGAAAGGATATACCTGCCAAAGAATTTCCATTTGAAAACAAAGCCGGCGCACAAGATGGAATTGTGGAACGAATTATCGAAAATTCGAAAATTGTGAAACAAATAAAGAAGGAAGCAATGTTATCAATGTTATTTCTAAGCGCTATAAGTGCAACTTTGATTTTTGTATTCCTGCTTTAAGGTTAAAGATTTAACAATGTAGAATTAGTAGGGCTCTATTGTGAGAATCTGTGGAGCGCCTGTTCAAAAACTATTAGTGTAAAATAAAACTTTGTAAATGTATATTAGTACTGTAATCGTTTATAATAATGGAGTCTCGTGCCTTCACATTGTCGAAACAGTCTTGTAGAAAGTTGTGTACTACGCGACAATAATTAGTAATTTGGATATGAAATAATTCCACATTCGTTGTTATTATGACTACAGTATATAGAACTGTTTAAATGAACTAAAATCAATATTCAAGTCAATGAGAATATGATAGACTTGACTTATCCCATGAGACAAAGACGTTTCCTGGCAACAAATTTGGGACAGTCACTTTTTGATAACCATAACTGATATGATATTAATGTTTTGGGACCAATTGATATTGATAACAATACCTAACATTTTCATAATAAGCGGCATCCACTGTATAGTGATAAATAATGTCCACAATCAACTAAAAATAGTTCACACCAGTAGTGCACATCACGCGATAAGACAAACTTGGAAAATTCAATTTATTTGTATTTTACAACAAACTGGAACGAAAGAAAAACACACGTAGGTGAAAAGAATGTTGTGAAGAAACGATTGTTATGGCAAATATAACACACGGCAATAAGTGAAAATGGAAAAGTGATTTTTGTGTGGTCATAAGTTGGAATGCTTAAATCAAAGTAAAGCCAAACGTGAGTAAGTGACAAAAACAATTGTGTGAAATATAAAGTGTTCCAGCAAAATTCTTTACCTGATGTACCATGATTAAAAATACTAATGATAAGATTATTCAGTAATACGGGAGAATTAGTATAATAGGGGTTTGTTTCAAAACTTACTCGATAAAATATGGCAGAACAAATAAACTTTGTAATGTCTTGATAGAAGTACAACGGCACATGTCATGAATTTAGCCTATAGGCAATGAGTGAGGAAAACCAAATGTCCCATTCTAGACACGTGATTACTACACTCAACGTTACCCTTGCTTGTGAAGTGGCAAATCATAGGTAAACGAAATAATAAGTTATGCAGTATTTACAGCCAAGCAAAGGAAAAGAAGTTTGAGAACACAGTTGAACAAAATTTAAATAAAGGATTGCATTTGGTTCAAACATTATAATAATAACTTAGATCTTTTGGTCTTCTGCGGTTGCTGTGGACCCTCACATTTGACCCTTCACCTCTTGTGGCACGAGAGCGGTCTATAGTTGCTAGTTAATTCCTAAAACTTAGATAAGGAGTCACGTATTGTACGTTGGATTCAATGTTAACAGTTGATGTTCGCTGTAATTCCTCGTTGGATTTACAGCATTAACTGCTAACTGTGGCGAAGAAATACTCAAACTTTTCGACATAGATCTTGGAGATTTCATGGATTTTTGTTTCTTTAAAGTCCTAAATGACATGAGTCTGTTGCCTATTTTGTTTCTGTTTTTCGTTTTTCTCTCTTGCTCTAACGTCTCTGTCGGTTTGCCCATGTCCAATTCCGTGAATGTGTCATCTTGTCTCGCCACATCCCATTCGCTTTTAGTAGGGACACTGTTCCTACGTTTGTTCAATACTTTGTGCTTTGAATGTCGTTTCACTGAAAATCCTCGAAAGAGCGAGTTATTTCGTGACTTCGAAGAAAAACTTGAGCTCGAGGCAGCTCTCGTTGATTTATTATCATGACTTTTATCTGAGCTGCTTCCGACGCCAAGAAATCGTCGCAAAGCGTTCCAGGCGCCTCTGGAATTGTTCGTAGGTGGCTAAGAAAAGGAACCAATGATTAAACAAAGAAAATCGTAATTTTAAACTTGAGTAATTTTACGTAAGGGATATCTACCTTTTCGTATGCATGGGAAGAATTACTAGCATAACTCCATCTTTTCGATCTCTCTGAATCGCTCGGTGATTTGAGTTCGGTCGGTGTTGACGATTTGACAGAAGATTTCCAACTCCATCTCTTCTCGGTGGGCGTGACCGAAAGACCTTCTATCTCCGTTGTCATCATTAAATCGTTATTATAACGGGAATTTATATTGCTACTGTCTGAATTGGCGGGAGAGGCGTCAAGAAAACTGTAGTTGTGTCGATGGTCGAGAGAGTTTGAAGTGCGGGATATTCGATTGTCATCGCCGTCACACGTGGAAGAAGGACGCGAACTAAGGCCCCAGTTGTCATTTGGGTATTGCCGAGGTTTAGGCCAATTTCTAGATAATATATATGCGTATAAATAATTGTAAAAGTCACGTTGATACTAGATTGTAAAATAAATAAAGAACATTTGATTTCAATCTATGTAGATTGAGAGCGAGAGGCATTTACCTTCCATATGTTGCATAATTTCCAAAAGAATTCTTTGGTTTTCGCTTTCGTTTCAAACTATCAAACAATCCAAGTTCAGGTTTCTCTTCTTCGATTGGCCGCGCCTCCGTTAAGATATTTTTGTGACGTCGACGAGTGTGCAAGATTTTCTGTAATTGAACAAAATTGATAGTTTACAGCAGGTTATTTTGTGCTAAATGATTCTGATGCTGATCCAAGATAAAACAACAGCAGATAACTGGAAAATACAGATGATTATTCTACAACCAAGTAGTGAAGGAAAGGGGTCTTATTTAGTTTGGTTACGTGAAAAAAGAGTCATAAAACAAAAATCCATCAATTTCGACTCATGTTCCTATACTAAGACGGTGCAGCTCTTGGCATAGTAAACACAGACTCTATTGTGCCATCTAGCGAATATAATTATGAAAATTGTATTGCTATACAATTTTGATGATAAAATGACGGAAAGTGATACGGATAATTATTATAGTGAAGCAGAATACGAATTAGGCTTCATATTACTATTAATAGATAAGCAGTCGATGTAGTTTGAGGATTGGAGTAGATAAAACGTTTGTAATGATCGGTTTTTACTCAAGATGTCAAGAAATTTGGATGCATATCAAAAACTTTTTAGAAGAAGCTGATATAACGAGCAAACACTTACAGCAAGATCAAGTTCTGCATATTTTGAAACAGGTTTCTCAGGCGTTGGCGGTTTTGGATGGAGGAAGCTGGAAATTTGTGGGTTTCCTGTTTCTGTAAATACATTTCTCAATTCAAATACATATACTTAATCAACCTTTTTTTTTATATATAGTAGTTAAGTGAAGTAGCAGTGCATTTCTTCCATATCTACATCTTATTTACCCTTTTACTCACGATGAAAATTACTGAGGCACTAGAAATTCTAATCAACTGATCGAAATTAAGGTTTTAATATATTTTGATATATATTACATACCAACCTATATCTAAGTCCATAGGAGACGTCATAAAATCCATTACTTCGTCGTACTCCGTATCGCCGTCAATCAATGATTTTCTATTTTCAGGAGCGTCTTCCGGAGGCGTAACCTGGATATGTCGAATCGTTCCGTAGTTGTCGCTGTCACTGAATCGGACGTTTTCGGCATCTTTGGCGTTGTCGCTAAATCCCATACCGGAATCGGTTGATTCGGCGTGGGAGAGACGCTTTGTATTTGCCTTGTTCTCGTTCTGGTCGTAGGATATGTGGCGCGAAGTAGAAGTTCCCTTCCCATCAATGCGACATCCTGTATGAAAAATATGGGGTGGTTACTAACATCATAGGATCGATTTGATTTGATTTGATTTATCTAAAAGACAATTACATTTTTTACTTAGATTTTACATAAGCATATACGATGGGCATAAATGTAATGAAGGTAGAGAATGTCGACCAACTCAACTTAGGAATAAGAAATATACTTACGCGTAGCTTCACCTTCTCCATCATAACTATTGACACCGTCATCTTCATCAACACTTCGTCTGAATGCATAATTCGGTTGCTTATCTTGGATCTCTGTCAAATCATGAATAGAAAAGGTTTAAAATAACATTCTGTATCTGAAATAACATCTACATTTCTGTTACTAAAAACACTATGGTAGAAATCTACTGAAAGAATTCTTGCAGTATAATTATCAAGGTATAAGGTAGTACTTGAGGAACTAGCGTATGAAGCTATTTGCGTATAGCAGCAAATTTTATATAAACAAGTACAACGTTTTTCTAAATTAGATAAACATTAATTACTGATGGTTGGAATGCGTTTCACATGTGTACATGTGAGTATTTTGACCCATTTACTCACTCATTACCCGTTTGCAAACTATGAAATATTCAGCCTAAAGAATGGATAGATCCCTAGGTGTCAGTGTAATAATAATTGGTAATAAATTATTAATGTATCTAGCATCGAACGTAATTAACTTCAACTTGCTATAGCAAGCCATGACGTTTATTACATTACATCACACATGTCACACGCTTACATGTTAACAGTTACCACTTAGAACAATACAAACTGGTAATGTCCTGCTAACGCGATGTACAGTTCGAATGAAACAAGAACCAGATAGATACTGTCTAAGCAAACACTATCTACTTACAGTTAATTAAAACTACAATAAAACGCAATTCGATGTCTTGGTCCTTTGAACAATATTTACGAGACCCACAAGAATTTCCCACTTGCTCGCTAATGCAAATAAACGACACAAAGACGTCGAACTGCGCTAATTGACTTTAATTGTTTATGTACTCGGATAATGACACATTCAAATGCTCAACAGTTGAATGGCTAACAGCAAACATTGACTTCCTACTTTTTCGAGGATGCAGAATTCTCAGGTCATTTCGAAATGCAAATAAATTTTCTGTGTCAGAAGAATCAAACTTTTTCAAAACCATGGTCCTTAGTCATAGTACACCCCATGGATAGAGAAAAAACGTTCATTTTAGCTTCTGTTAAAGCCGAACACCACCAAGATTTAAGCCACCTGCCGATTCAACTATACTATACCGCAAGCTTATATTGAACTACTCGTTTCAAGTTCTGTAAGTCCTTAAATGGTTTTGCGGTTTCGTGCACCAGAATCAAAGCGGTAACATTTCTGATTGTTCCGTGTGATTTTGAAGCTCAAATTTCTTAAATATTTCGAAAACTCTGCCACCCAAGATAAGTTAAATCCTGGTTCAAAAATAAGCTGCTGTCAATGAGCGACTTCCGATTCATTCTGCAATTGTTGCATATGAGGAACTAATTCAATTTTTTACGTCACTCATGGCGAGAACGACTTCCATGAGTCCACAATATGGACAAAGCAATTAAATGTTATAAAAAATATGTTGAATTTTAAATTGCATTTTCATTCCAATCAAAGAGGGCGCGGTGACCATAGAACATTTTCTTTTACTTACAGGATGTAATGTAGCATTCTCAATTAATTTCCTTTCATATTTATTGAGTAATGTCTAATTTTCTTTTATTTCGCAACCAATGTCTCATAAAATTTTCAAAACACTCGGAAGTACAAAACATTTATTTACAATGTCGTGGACATTGTATATAAAAATTCCATTAGGGTGAGCCTACATTGCTCATGTCTGACACGTACAGGAGATAAGTTGTAATAAATTTAGTCATATTCCTTTACTAGCATCCACCTTTCAAATATACAGTCGGTCTCCACTTAACGTCGTGGTTGGATTCGAAAAGTGCGACTTAAGTGAAACGACGTTAAGCGAAACCAATTATTTTAAATATATTATTATATTTTTATTATTTTTCATTTAGATATTTTCTCATCAGCGTTATAAGGAAACCGCTTTTTAAAGACCGGCTATATATCAGTGACTGGTAGCGACGTATCTTACTATTAAATAAGTCTTATTTTCGATTTCCCTTATACAGCTATAAACTTTTACTCCCATGAGCAAGAGAATTCAACACTTTTATTTAATATAATTAATTTTAGCTTGACCTGCCCTATGTAAACTGTATCAATCATTTCTCCATCGCTAGTCTTACAAATTCAAGAGATGGTTCTTGCATGTTGTTAATAAGTAACTAAAATCCAAAGAATGAAACTCATTACTATTTAAAGCATCAGTATTAGTCACCACTATTTTCCTTACATAACTGTTCGGTACTATGGGGGGTTGCTTATGAATGCGATCTAACATAACATCTAAAAGTAAACGGATAGTTGAGACTCACTTTTGTAATCTCGTGAGAAGCGCCCTTCTCCCGTATGATCCTCGTTATGGTTCATTGTTTCTGCGAAATCTACGTAGCCCCTCTTGTAATTAGTCACGGGAGTCGTTACGTCATCAGCGATTACGTCCTGACGTAACATCATATCGTCTTCTGTGAAATTTACGTACGTATACGTTCTTAGTTCAGCAGGTTCGCTCAAGTGTGAAGTGGAAGTGCCAGGTAACTCTTTCAGTTTTGTTAGGTTAATGTACGAACTGTAAAACACAGTAAATGAAGGATTAGTCAGGCAAAACAAAACGTCTTCATGATAATCATCACCGGCCTTAGTAAAATCCCTAAATTTCGAAATACTGAACAAAAGAGTTGCAACCTACGTTGTCATATCATATGCGATATCAATTAGAATTGTGAAGTGAAAAGTGTGTGAAACAAAATAGTCGAAGCAAATTACAATATCTTTCTATCGCCTCTTTCCCTCAACGAACAGTTTTTGCGACTTTCCTGTAAGCCATTGGCCTAAAAGAGTAACTCCTTTCCGTAACTGCAGATTAACTATCACAAATCGTTATAAATTCAAGGACAGACCACATAATTGTGAACTGTTTTTACGACTTTTTATCCTTCGAAGAGACATTTTAAAATCCTAAGTATTTCAGTTTCTTATGAACATAGATTCTTAGACATCCTCGACTGTTACTGATGAATATATATTTATAATTCAACCACTAATATAGTGCACGATACTTTAATATAAACAAATTGAACCTTGAACTGACAAGTTTGAAGAGCTCTTGACAAAAATACAAAATCAATGTAGAACGAGTCTGTCCATATCCTGTTATTTTTGTTACCCTGCTCAAGCATTTTTACAACAATACTATGCATAATATATGTAGCGATTGCTCCAAGACCTATCGATAAAAGGAACAGTATACTAGATACGCTGATCGTTCCTTATAAAAACGAAAACGATTTCACAACGTGAACTAGATCGTTGATTAAATTCCCAGCGGGTATTCTCGAAGAATATTTAAACCCAATCGATAAGATGAATCAGGGCAATGGGTTGTAATAAATAAAGCTCACATAGTGGCACGCGCCTCTCATGTACTGCCCTCAACATATTTTCACGGCCCTCCCAAGAGAGGTCATCAATAAGCCTGATTGGACACTCTTTGGCCTCCATATTTACATCTTCGATTACACTGCAGATAATCTTCTTACATAGGGAGAACCCAAACACGCTCGGTGACTGGAGGTGAAGAAGGAATATAATCATGTATTGGTGTATTTACAAATCTTACAATTACAGTGAATTCTGCGTTATCCGCAAATCTAGTCAGAGTATCATAATTCAATGCTTATATTTTATAAGTGCATTTAGATCAGGCATATACACAACGTCCTAAATGTAGAAGGGGAAAATTACAGCATCAATCATCCTATGAAACATTGACATCACGTCTGCGCTCAAATAAGCATCTATGGAAAATCGAAATAATCGAGTGTGCAACGACCACGACTGATGCTATGTGGATTTTGTCGAGTGGTTCATTTGCCACACTGTCGAGTAGCTGCTTGAAATTTTTCACACTTGAAATGAACCAATCTTCCATCGCATCAATGCAAAGCTTTCACGGCACTCAAAAATTGGATCATATACTAAGGCTAATGGTGTTTCCCTTTAACTGGTATTTGGATCTTCGCCAATTAACCAAATTTTAATCGTAATTGAATAATTAACAAGTCATCATCATACGTCATAAAATGTAGGACAACAATTTATGCGTTAATGAAAAGTCGTATTTTGTACGACGATTTCAATTGACTTGAATGTTTAGTTAAGCTAGTGTCTACAATTGGCGAAGCAATCGACGGGGTACGAAAACATCCTCCCGAAACAAAGCTCATTTTGGCGGCAATTAGGTTGACAATTTCCCGATGTCGAGCGGGAGTAAATAAAACGTTAAGTACACAGGTTTATGAAAGACAGTAATATAGAGCTACAACCACGATAACTATAAAGAACTATTCTGCATAATAGAGATATCTTGAAATCATCAGGCAAACAGTTAGTAAAGCGAACATTTTCCGATCTTTTCTATACGCTACCACTCCTCATAGTACTCCTCATAGTACTGAGTTAACTCATGATACCAGCAAATAGGTGTAAATTGAATTTTGGTTTGCTAAAGTGTTTAAAATTACTTAGGCCACTAAGAGCAAATTTACGTACAATCTGAGCAACGTAACTTGATCCTCGACGCTTTCTCTAGAAATTTGGTTTCATTTTTGCTAAAATAGCTTGTTACACGACAATATTACTCTATTGCTTTCCAATAAAGATATATATCTACAATTCTAGCTCGGGCTAATAGGCCTAACAATCTCCACTTCAACTGATACTTTTGGTTTCCACGAATCAGCTAATAATATCATGTTTCTGATACGCCTTATTATATTCACTAACGACTTTAATTATATGGCGCTTCATGTATTTCTATCATGTTATCTGTGTTGTACACGCGCCAATCTAATCCCAATTTTCCCTAAGCGCAAAATAATTAAGTATTTTCATTCTTATCGAGAACTAATCTGAATATTCGTGCGGTTCTGTAATCCCTTACGTATAGATAGATGCCAGCCGTCATCATCTCAACAGAAAAGATGAGAATACGAGAGAGTTTAACGGATTTTTCCCCTTCTTCCTTCCAGTAGCATTAGATTCTCTCGTTTTTACATTTAGTAGACAGAGCGACTGTGCATTCACCCAGTAAGTAAATGAAACCACTCTTATTATCTTGTTGTTACACTATCATCACATTCTTCAATTATGTACATAGTCTATTGTCATAGATGATACAATTCATTATATAAATGGCAATATAAATAAAAGCCAGGGAGAAAAACACATTGGACGGGAAGCCTGAAAAGAATGTTCCAGAGTCCCCTTCGAATTTAACAGGATATGGGGGAAAACTGGGGGTTGCAAGAGTCGGATAGGAATGATTCCATGGTTAATTCTAATGTGTGCGAGATTGAAACATACCTGCTTATTATATATTACACTTCATTGTAAAGAAAATTCCGATTTAAAATTTATTTAGTTTTTATTACAAATGAAAAAAAAGTGATACGCTTCAAAATGTTAGTTGTTATTAGTTATATTTGGTGCGCTGATTTCAAATCTGGTGTCAGATTTTTTCAATCACGTCTAGGTTTCGAGATATATGTGCTTTTCATATATTACACTAGTGAAAAAATATTTATCGCTATAGGTGTCTTCCAACTCTATACCCCGTGATTCTAATGAATAATTATTGTAATTTACTACATTAGGAGTATTTAAATCCGTAAATATATTCAGAAAAAGATGACGCAGCTAGTCAACAACCATCATTTGGAATATCGAACGAAACGCTGTCTAAAAAATATAATTTTGAGAACAAGGTCGACCCTTTTTTTACATCTTTCATCAAAAATATTCCTATTTCCGCTAGTAAATACATCGATATGTCATGATCAAAGTGGTTTCGCCTTTTTGACTTTTCACCGGCGTGCTATTGTCAAAATAATATTACTGCCAGACGGTCTTTCCAACAAGTATATACTGTCTTGAAAGACACGAATATATTTCGTATTATATCCCCACCAATGATTCGGTTTATGACAACGAGCGTTTGTATTACCGGCGCCAGTCGACTTTACAATGGAGGCGCTGAAACTATTGTACCAGATCCAGGAAAACCGCGAAGTATTAAGCCCTTTGACACCGGACAAGCTTGAAGAAATATTATGCCGACTTCAAATATATATCTACAATGTTTCAAGGTACCAATCCCTGACACATGGAACTTCAGACTTAGGCCTGCGTATTTTCGGGTTTCGGTGCAAACTATAGCATGACCGACTTGAGTCCATAGATTTACGAGGGCAATGCAGGCTATTGAATTCCCAAAATCTAATTTTTAAGAGTTCATGTGGATAAATGGCAACAGAAACGCCTCCATTGTTATGGCTGAGTATATAAACTTGAATATTACGAAGTAATAATGTACACGGATACACTCAAAGGAGTCGCTAATAGAAAACCACCCAGACTACCTAAAAGATACTCTACTGGGCTTAAAGCAACATACTAAACGACCTGAACATGTTCTTAAATAGATAAGTCACATTATACCAGAAACAGTACATTATAAAGGCAGCATATCGATTCTTAATATGGAATAAAGGAATTTTGTTGGATAACGATCAAAAGAAATCAACCATAAAAGATCTTATTGCTTCCTGAAAATTCCATCCCTTGTTTTAGCGGTGTAGCATTTCATTGACTCGAGGGGGTGGGAACAGTAACACAAATTACGTAATGACAAGTTTCATCTCTGGCATTCGTCGAGGTAAACCATGCAGTTATCTTGGATCATGTGACGTTAAAAAGGCCAAGCCAGTTGTCACAAAAATAGTAAGTAAAGCTAAAGCTGATGTGTTCAAGCTTTGCTGGGCTTAGGTTTCAAAAGATTGCTTGCCTGATGGGAAGCCAGAAAGTCCCTATTTCTCAATATATATTTATATGCAAATAATAAGCTTGTTTAGTACCGTCTCAGAATTTAAGTTAGGGATATGTTAGGTGTGGTCGTCACTTCACTTTTTGTGGTTCCCATTGTAATTATTATATTTAACAATATGTAGATATGATGAGGGAGGGATTTATTTCGCATTTCAAATCTCAGATTTTGGTAATTTTCTTTTGAAATATTTGGCCACGCCAGGTTACACGTTATTACGACCCTTTCGCTTTTGCTAGTTTATGATTAATGTACGGAATATATAATATTCAGAGCTTTACCTATATAATTTATTGAATGACTCGTTTCACAGGATTGCGAGCGGTTTCGGCTGATCACTGCACCATTACGCTTTTATTGTGGTTAGAATTACAAATTAACCTATGAATCATCAGTAATCGGTAAATACGTTGGAATGGCCTGCGGATGTTCCCTTGGAAAGCGAAGGTATGATGATGATGTGGTGTAACACCAACGTTATGAATCATGTTCGCAGGGGCCTTTGCAGCTCATGTTTGAAGGGGCCCTTGAAAGATTATTACGATTCCCATCTAATTAATTGTGACTACTTATTCAACATAAAATATCAATTGTATATATATATATACATGGCTTCCTTAAAGTTCTTCCTTCGATTCTATTAGAATTTCTAGTTCTACCTTTAGCTTTTGACCCTACATTACCACACAGTTCCCACACACCTCATGAAGCACGACAGTAGAATAATTACTGTACTACGAAATTGCTAAAATATAACTGCTCCAAATACTTACTAAACCTGCATAGCGCTGTGCTTACCATAAAAACATTAAAAGTAGTTACGACATACGTAAATTACACGATTTCCCACAGAACTTTAGCTGCTTCGGGCGCCGCAATGCATGAAATAAAACCCGAGAATGTTTGAACAGCAACTAGGCCTTTTGTGATTGTGAAACCATGCGAATTGACGAGGTTCATAATAAAGAAAATAACGACAGGCCTTTTCACCGATACGACAATAAAATAGCGCGTCGTGTAAATAAAAACTAAGTACGCTATCATCTATCAAGACAGCTCCAGCTCCAAGCTATTTGCTTCTCAATGCGTAGTAGTGTATATCTATCAATAACCTGCAAACACACAAAAATATCAACAACAAAAAAACAAATACGCCTGATACAGATGGCTGTTTGGAAACATAAAATACAATTACAATGTGGTAAAGTGAACTACGGTATCTGACTATCTTAGAAATTGATATTCAAGTTCGGTGTCGATAATAATTAGATATGTAATTTATATACACGTGTTACTGAGTCCTTTTATTATATATTCTAGTATTATGTAAGTTTATCTTATAATAATTTTATGTTCAAACAGGAGACCAAATATGGCAATGACCAACTACGAACGCCCTGGAAGCTATGTTAATACTATTACAAATTCGATCACGCCTAACGCAACATGTAAACTTGAAAATATTTTAAATTTGACCTCTTCCATAACAAATTAGAACGATATAGCAAAGAGGCTACAGATAAGAAAAAAACAAGTTTCGAAAAGTCTTTAAATATTGTAAAAACACGAACTTAATCCAGTTTTGTAAGCCGTATAAGTCTGCTCCGACGCCGTTCCATAAATATTTTTCTCACTTCGTTTTGATCGCGATAAATTTTCAGAATTAAATTTATGGCTGACAGCCAAGATAATGAAAACAATGATAAGTCTTTGTTGAGGTTTTGTTCTCGACTGACCTTGCACGTGACCTTTAACCCACAAGCTTTACGAGTCGGGCACCGTGTCAGATTCATGAAAATATTTAGATGATGTGTCAATGCATTAAATTTATATCCCACTCAGTCACAATGAAACGGCTATCTACCACGAAACAAGAAACCATTCGTCAGAACGAACTGGTTCTCGAAACTGGAAAACAATCAAGACTTTAAAAATCATATTGACCCGAGAGAATAATGAGAATTGTATCACAAACGTGTGGTATAAGATATGGTATCGAGTACCATGGTAATATTATGGCAGGAACGACTCAAGGAATGAAGGTTCCCTGACCAGTGGGTTTCAAACTTATTTGACCACGGAACATTTTGCAAAGGTACTCCGAGTTGTGAAAGATCCAGTTTCTAAATAAATTACCAATAGAGCCTCATGATAATGAATGCACAACAATAATTTACAAGTAGGAAAGCTTATTACATCAGTATTGTAATGTTATTATTTCACTGCACCTTGCACAGGCAACATTTCCAACTAGCTACAGCTGAGTCCAAGTTTACTTTGTAAATACTTAACCTCGGTTCCAAATCTAGATTCCACGATCAGATTAACATTCTCACGCGTGTTTGCTGGGTACTTAAGTTCTTTAATACTGATACAGATCGCGCTAATCTTCATAACCGGCATGACTCGATATTTGGACAATCTGCTAAATCTTTACAATACAATCAAAAGCGAGGAGAACGAAACTTCTGCAAAATCGACAACTTTAAATCGTATATATAAACAAATAGTACAAACAGGTCATACTGAGCAGAACTAACAACTAATTTCATATTTAGGTGCACATATATAAGGTCTATTCATTGATAAAATTACAATAAGACATGCCTTGGTATTACCTTAGTTATCCTTATTACTCCTACGCGAGTGGATATACCCTTACTAATATTCAATTCAAATACATCCTCCGTATCCACAGCCACTCTTTCAATTCATTGAATTTTTACAATATTAGTTAGTTGCATTTTCTTTAGTTCTCATATTTGCAGAGTAATTCTCTAGGGGCAAAACTATCGCATTCTACCCCAGGGAGGCTTTTATCCTCGTATAGCATATACATAAATATACAGTATATAGAAACAGTTGGATTATTATGCCAAAAACTAACGTAAACAGCTTAATGTGCTACTAATAGGCAGGAGAATTCGATTGATCACTTTGATGAACTGAGCAGCTATGTACCGAGTAATGTATTAGTAAGCCACTTGCAAAGAGTCAAAAGCACTTTACATATCTTAGTCATCTAGTAAGATGTTGTTATAAGTCATATTCAGTCCAAGGCTAGAATTTATTGACGTAGTTCACAGTTTATACAGCATGCTTGAATCGTGGATGAGAGATTTTGAATATCCACCCAATGAAATGAAATAAAAGACTCCCAATAAATAGACCACAACTGGGTTCATATTGTGAAACATTTCCTGAATCACAAAAATGACGGATACCGAATGCCTTACAGGCTGTTGGAAGGTATCACGAGGTGAATTACCGAATTATCGTTTCTTGGGAACATTATTAATTTCACAGCCAATGGAATTCATGATAATCTATAAGGTTTTATGATTGCAGATAGGCACGTTATAGCAAGGGAAATATAGGAAAGAATAGAACCGGATTTACATATATTTATTTATTTATTTTCACCGTTCTGTTGGATGTATTTTTTCTAGGTTATAATTTTCTATTGCAAACTAACAGTCAAATCTATACCCTTGCAAAATTCTACTTCGGATTATTAAAACTTTTTTCTAAACTTTCCTAACCACCTAACACATCCTCCAATGATACAGCTATGTAAAAATAGTCTACAATCTAAATACGCAATAGTTACAAAATCTTTCCCTGCAATGAGTCGTTACATCAAGTTACAGTTGAAGATATGATGGCGGCAGCTGTTGGCCTAGATCCCTAGAATATAGATACAAGACTCCTTGCGGTATCATGTTTCATTTGTGTACATGCGAAATAAAGAAACAACGAACAAAGGGATGAGACCAATTGTTCGCAAGTATCTTCATTTCGATTGACGACAAATGGCGCCGCGCTGGAACTTACGTATCGTGTGTGAAATATAAATCATAAGCATGGCCTAATTCGACGACATGCTATTCAATGTTTCACATCCTATCAAAACATTTTCAATTGTTTACTCTGATCCACTGCTAACCTTCATTCGCAATCGATAGTATCTTAAATCTTACGTTGGGAATGACAGACACATGTAATAATCAACCATTGCCTTTCTATATATTATTATATCTTCTCGATTTGTGTACACTCTGTTAACAAGTCATAAACTGCAGATACTACATTCTTTATACAGCATTATCACCCTGTCTCCTCTGCCAGCCATTTATCAATCTGCTACAATCTACTATATACATTGTACTCAAAGTAATGTTCTATCATCAGACGTGGAAGCCATACAAATATTTGCCAATAGAACATACAGGCATATATATAGGACTGAAACCAAATACTGATTACTGTTCTACTTGCAAACTCGCTGTGAGAAAATTTCATTACATTAAACGAACATTAAGCGGAACAACTGCTGAACATAAAGATAAAAGAGTTTCAAGACTAGGTAGATTCAATTGCATACCATATCACCTACTTAGAAATAAACAATAGAGAAGCCGACGAAACGAAAGAGCGAATGACTGTTCTCAAGACAGATATCAGATACAATTCTTTACAGATCTTAAATGAATACAAAGAGATGACATTTTGTTTACTTAATTCCAACCATTGTTTTATTAGAGTTGATAGGCACCGACCATAGACAACGGGATACTTCGTTGTTTTCAAAGACATTGCCTTTGTTCTACCAGGATGTTGGATTTGATTCCAGCATCGATATTTAATTGCTACCGCGGTATGACAGGATTTATAACATAGTCGAATCAACTGTGTATTTAGGACCTATACCTGCAGCGAATTGTACCATCCACAGATGTATTGACTATGCCTAGTATACTAAAGCAAATAGTTAATTGAATAAACTACAGTGTACATTATTTGTATTGAACTTAATTTAATATAGTGATTTTACATTACACAAAGAGATGTACTTAAAATACTATTACTAGAACTCTTTGGACTTCTTGACTTGCCCATCATCTAGCCGGATCCATTTTAATGGTAATCCATAAATTATTGCATTTTATTTGAATGGCATCTCATATGCTCTTTTGTGAATAAAAGTAAAATAGGAGACCCCGAGTCAATATTTATAATACTTAATATAATTATAAAATTTCCTCTTACCTCAGGTGGGAAATTAAACACGGACCAATGAATTAGTCAAACAATAACAACAACGTATCAACGAATAACATAATACCCAACCACATCTATGATTCAATACTGTACAGCGTAATAACTATATATTCTACAGAGAAACCTCATCAGCCTCATCAACTGTCACATATATATATAGAAATCTCATGCAACAATGTCCCGGTATTACTCTAAACGCAAAAAAAATAACTAATCACCGACCCACTTGCACATAACACTTTTAAATCAGCGAAACATATGCATATACAATATGTACACCTTCCGTGAAGTTTTCTATTTTAAATTTACCCTTTTAAAAATTACAGAATGAATATTTTAGTATACGACGCCACCACACGTAACGGACGTGACGTGAGAATACGCTCGCCAATAACGCATTTACATACGCACGGTCGCATGCATGCGTGCACAAATATATCAAAATTCTTTTTATAGAAAGTGGTGTAATTAGTTTGACCAGAAATTACCATGATGAACGATGACAATTGAATAATGACGTATTGGTCGTCTGTTCACAGTTTTTATTGTCCTGGTTTCCCCATAATTTTGCCGAATCATTAATTTCAAAGAAACGGTCAACTGGCTATTATTACACGAAGATGATCGAAACGGGGAAAAATGACGACGTAATATATTGAAAATCATATGTCCAACTAATCGATTACTAGTTTTTAGAATATTCAAATGAATTTATTTGTAACACGAAAACGTTCTGGTTAGACTTAAAAAAATAAATGGATACAAATTTTCAGCACATTCAGGGATAGTAGATTAAGTCAAATAATGTATGGAGCTTATCAAATGTCGTGAAAATAATAAAGAAGATATGACTTGAATCATATATTATGGATTATATTAAAGATTCTTACTTTTACCGTACATATTCGATACAAGATCCGTAATATGTACAGGAAGCAGTATACCACGTATAAAGAAAAGTTACTTCAACGGAATTGCAGGGATTATGCTCTCTCTCTATTTCACAATATATTTCACAATATGGATTTAACTACTAACTAACGGTATCTACCTCTATTTCTTCATGCGGAATAAATGGAAAAAACTTCTCGTGGCAAAAATAATTGGCGCGAAATGAAGAGAGGGTATTAACTCAAAGCCGGCAATTTTCGATATGGACTTAGCACTAGGTTGTACGGGTTATCGAACGGCACCTCCCACCAAGATCTAAAGGTCCGAATCGCCTGCTGATATTTCGTTTCGATGAGGGCGTACACGACACCGATTCGATGAAATTATACAGCGCTCGTGTGTGAATAGCGCCCCGAGCTACTGTAATCAAATACAATTGCATAATTTTGAGAAAACGAAAGAATTATGGCGACCACAAACACAGATCAACGAACTAATAGAATCCATAGTCGTTACAAATACAATGTAACTTCGTCTTAACGCACCCAGATTTAACGTTGGATCTTAACGAAGTTACGCTGTACAGAGAAGATGTTGGGAATCAAAGACTAATTCCTCTCAGCCCAATCGACAGAAATACGAATTTAACTCCATTACTTGGAAAGCTCGAAGTATCTCGCCTCCATCTAAGTGACCGGCTAAAATTTACACTGAAATATTTTGCACACCTAGGTGATAGAAAATTCTTTGATAGAAAACTGTACACATACAGCCCAAAAAATTAAAGGCTCACGAAAATTATACAAAATTGTACAAAAAAGCTAACAGTTATGGTTTCCATATTCCCCTCTCCGAGTTTATCCCAAAATATTCGGTGTCATTACGCCTACATGAAATATTAAGGAGATCATATTACGATCCAGGTTCACATAGTGCGGCTAACACATTCTCTACATACCTATGTATATACGAAGTAATAGGTCCTATGACTGTCTTCATTTGCGAAGGACATGCAAGCAGAGCGTTCGATTTAGACGTATGACATTAGCCTCATATTACTACCATAAGCACGGTGTAATAAAGGGGTATGCGAAGTGAACTGAGATACCATCAATAGGGGGTTATGATAGACCAGGGATAACGATGTGGTCTCACAATAAGCTTCAATTATAGAGAATGACGATATAAAATATTATCAAATAGTTTAGTATTGAGGTAACTCACTGTTACTATCATATTCTATATCAGTGGCATTAACCTATTGTTCCTTTCAAATTCAAGTACACTTATCCATCCAGACAGGCTATTGAGAATTTGTAGTGGCAAGTACTTGTAATAATACCATGTAATATTTGACTTAAGCTAACAAAATCAATACAGAAAGCCGTAGATGGATTAAAAATATTATCTCCATACATCTTTAAAAACTCTCAAAACACATCTATTTATACTGGGTAATTTATTGTATATTACTATAGTAAATCCATATCATCGAATTCATATTTAGATTTACACCCTATCCTAGTGAATAAAGCATTCGTTTTATTTGTGGCGAATGGTCAAAGTCCCATTCCGCAGCAGATAAATACTTAGCAATTTTCTAGCAAACCTGCAATTAGCATACTGTGAAAGTAATGGATTGGAGTACGGTTGTTATTGACATTTAATGCCTATGTAATCACTATAAAATATCCGATTCAATACCATAACACTTGACCAACATTTAAACAGGATGTTTATTCGCTATTTACCAACATCTGTTTTGCCATAAGGTGAAACCGCTAATCTTGCTTAATTTAATTCCAGTCAGTTGCACTGACAACAACGGATTCAAAGCCTTATCTGGATAGAACTATCAGAGCGTTAATAAGATTTCCTATCAAAATCGAACCGGCCATCGTTTCTCATGAGAACTATCAATACAAATACCTCAATTTACGCGGTCTAAGAGCAAAACGATTTCCTTAACTTAAAGTAAAGTTAGCACTAAAATCCACACTTCTGGATATTTTAATTATATATTGAACAAGTTTGAATATGATATTTATGAATATGATAAATATTATTGTGGTATGTATTTCTCCTAGTAATAAATTTCGAAAAGATCAATGAGTTGTGAAATGGCGACATAAAACTTCGCTGGTTTACTCTTATTAATGTTACAATGGGGTAAATTAATGTTATTCTTATATCCACGTACAGTACCACCCAGGGTTAATTCCGAATACCAAAAGAATAAGTGCAATAAACCACAGAAACAGAGAAAATATCAAGTAAATTCCATATGAACAAACAATGGGTATGGAGTCGGTTTGATGGTCTACTACACACTGTTATGTTAGGAATTGAATTTTGGGCGCTGGCTTTGGAGAAAATATACTTAAAAATTAATAAATAACAACTTTATTTTTTTCTATTCAATTTGTTTGAAAACATGTTTCGCAATTACGTGTGATCAGACTCATTCCTATATGGGAAGATTATTTCTCAAACTATTGCGCATCAATGAAGAAATGATGAATACATAAATAAAGAGACGATTACCAAGAACAGCCTATCACTGAAAAATAGTTCTCGTTCTGAGTTAAGAGAGCAAGAATTTTTGACGTTTTAGAAAGTTTGTTGTTGTTGTTGTTGTGAAATAACGACTAACATCATAACGATTACATCACTGGTCTTACGCACCCCGGTAGTATTATGGGTTCATTACTTGTTTTTCACTTTAACAGAGCTATTTCTGTATATAGCGGAAGTATTCTATTTTTTTCTTCCGCATATCGTATCTATTATCTATCAATATATTAACTATCTATTAATATAGTAAAGTGCTGACACAAACTGACACAGCACCAAACAGTTCCCAACCGTGGTACCGGGCTTAAGAGGAGAACGAAGCAGTTTCAGTAGGTTCAAGTGTCCTGTAAATGGGAGGTATTAGACTGGATGCCAATTAAATATACAATATAATGTTTGCAAGGTTTAGAAGTTTCAACTACCTAATCCCAACTTTATTGTTGTACAAATATTTTGTTCAAAATTTGTACAATATTTCTAAATACTGTAGTGCAATCTGACGTTATATTCAAGATATAAACACTCGTGCATGTCGAACACCAGCGCCGTTCAATGCTGTCCTACAATTCAACTTTTAAATTTGACATTTGATGACTTTGGACTTCAAACCCGAGCGAAACAAAAGACTGTAGCGGAAACAGCAATCAAAATAACTAAATGAGAATAAGATCGAAAGCCGCTAACAAGAGAAAAAAAACTACATGGAACATCAAAATGCAACGTAGCTAGCACTAAAACCACAAACCGTAACATTTCATAAACCATATTAGACGAGAAGCCAAAACAACTAAACCTGAACCAAAAGAACTAACTGCTCAAAGAACTGAAGCTCAAACAACAACTAACAAGATGTCCATGGTTTGTTTATGCATTTGATTAGACTATGCGGAATTTAGTTACTGGGAAGGGTTAAAATATTATAAATATATGTGGTTAGCCACTCACCTTAAGATTAGTCATGACCTCTTTTTTAATTTATTACACGTGTCCCGTCAAATTTAAGTTAAACCGGTAGAACGACTGCATATTCACAACATGCTAACGCGTCTGATACTACCTGATCTTTGTGCACAAGGAGTTTCCCACTAACATTTTCTGAGTTGAGATAAAAATATAAAGAAATACAATAGTCAGTCAAGATGATGTCGATTGATCATAATTCAGGGCTAACTGAGAATGCACTGTCACGATAACTTGACATGAACTATGTCAGAACACTTTTATCGAAGTTGATGGATAAATCATGTGATGATCTGTTCATTATCTACATTAAACACGTTTTATTTCACTCAACATTTGAATACATCTGCATGCCTGAATACTTACTTATATTCTACCTATAGCATAATTTTCTCGTAAATTGTCTCAAGAATGTCGATGAACATTTGTCACTTGAATTGTCACTTGAATATTAACACTTTATTCGCAATACATCGGGTGATATTAACCACCTACGCAATAATATCTGTGCTGATAAAATTTCTGAAAAAACTCTGCACCGCTTATGGTATCAAATCTTCATTTTCACTGGAACGTGTGTCACTCGTAGAAACTTAATAATACAGTCTACTGTAATACAAAAGTTGTAGTTAATAGAACTATCTCTATACGCGTTAAAATTCAAACAATTGAACTTCAGACTCAATGTCCAATACTTAAGTTGTTTTTGTGAGTGGTTCTCATAAACTCCAAGCAGTTTGTAGTTAATTAATTCCGTAAAGTTTATGAACTTTCAGACTTCATGACGCAGCGAAAACAATTGGAACTGAACCCAAACAATCAAGGTGATCGATTTAAAAACAATAATGCAAAAAGATTAACAACTAATAAGATAGTATTGACAAGCAGTCGATTACATGTTTACAATTACGAGTCCCGTACTTGCTAATATCGTTTAGTTCAAGAGTTATTCGTTATACACAAAGCAGCAACTACCATGGCGGGGAGGTGGGGAAACTTCTTACCGAGCGCTGCGCATTGAGGTCCTAAATATTACAGGGCCCCATATGTAGCGAGCTCGCTTGGAACTCCCCTTCCACTACGCTAGATGAGGGATAACTTTAGGCAATATATATATATATATATTGTTAATAATTGAAATATTCTTACGAAATTTTCATACGCAGAATGTTGGCTAGGGTCAGAATGTTAGGTAGGGTGTGAGTTGATTAACACCAATCCTACCCCTCACTCAAGATTCATTCTTACAATATTGCACTATAGAGACTAGTGAATTATAAACCACGAAAAGTAAGATATCTTATTACAGACTAGCACACCACTGTAGCTATACCAGTACGCTACGTTTATAGGCTAGTAGTTTATAGTACATCCAGTTATCTTAATAATAAGTAATACTACCATCAGTAATCGTAAATCTGTTATCGTATTCAAGATATAATCAGATTTTTAACTGTAGTATCGGAAGACAATGGTCTTCAATTAAATCTAATAGCTTTAAGTATCTATTAACTGACCTCAGGCGTAATTAGTCTTGCTCAATTTTTATCCAGCATTTAAAAGAATGCAAGATAATACCAGCAATTAAACGATACTGCTGTCTTTGCAGATGATCCTCGTCTATGAATACATAACGTAACTGACAACTGTAGTATCGTTCTTATATATTCTGGGGAGTTAGAAAAACTCATTGTTCTATAACTTCCACACTTCGAACTCACGCCGCTGAACTCGGCAGAGGCTGTCTAGCACTAACGTGTTAAATTGCATTTTCCCATACAACGCAACTTTTCTACGATTGTTATTAATAGTTTATGCCAAAAACATTTACAATATGACATACGAGATACTTTTCATTTCTGCAAAATCTGTTTAGATTATAGAAACTATATACATTTTCAACGATCAATGCTAATTTGCAGTGATGGTAGAATAAAAGTTATCTTTCCTTTTTGTAGGCAAAAACCATGAAACCTCCTTCACTATACTAATTAAGCCATAATTCTTCTTGCTAGAATGACGTATTTAATTGTCATATTATCGACTACTCGCTACTTCGAAACCGCATATTACATGACAACGTTGAGCCATAGATCATTCAATACCACATCCAGCGACGTTTCCTGGTGGTATGATGATGGTACGTGAAAATATAACTTACATTCGTCCAGCATCAAGCAAATAATATTTGTTTTTCAAATAAGAAAACGTGCATGAAGATTGTTTTCAAGTTACGCTATTGATTGGCTCAATGCAGCTTTCACGTCATCAACACATGATGTGTCCATTAATTATTTAGTTGTTGCTTAAATATAACGAGACAGTGTATTGGAAATATTACTGCAGGGAACGGTAGGAAAGCGTGCCTAAAAACACAACAACTATATCTAAATAAATAGTTGGAATGAAATATAACACGAGTATGTTGTAACTTCAGCTCCAATGGGCTGGGTCTAGAATCCGGAAGTTAATAAAGTTCTAAGCCAGGACTTCCCAAAATATTAACCCTAGAATGTAGGCAAAGTTTTCTGAGGGTTAGTGTGTCAGGCTGTTTGGTTAACACTAATCCTACCCCTCACCATCTCACCACTCATCTAAACCTGAATAATCGTCACCCAATGATATTGTCCAAGAAACAAGGCACTTTACTGTACCATTCTTAGTGTGCAGTAGGTGACGTTAAATCAACGATTAATATAGAATTATAACACGTTAGTTTTTAGAATCAGTCAAATATTAATACGCTGAAATCTGTTATTCTAATGAGGAGGAATTCGGTTATGTATGCATGTAATTCGCAGTATGTCTTCATCTCCGATGATAACTTTCCCATTTCTGCAACAATTGCATGGCCCCAGGTCACCGCATGCGCGATAAAAGGGGTCATTGATACCATGTTTTCATACCCCGAAATACATAAGGAAAACGAGTCGGAAGGAACCATGGAATTCTACTCCACTTCATGTTATCCTAGCGCCTTTCCTGTTTAATTATTAATATATAAGAACTCTCCTTGCGGCGAACGCGCCTTCCAAGTATGAATTCTTCAATAAACATCTCCATTCTGGTGGAGATATAGGACATAATAGAATTTTGCAGAAATATTATTTAAAAAAGAATTGACGGTAGCTCGAATGAATAATTAAATTCGGCTCAGGCTAAATACGTACTTCCTGTAAGGAAACACAAAAAGGCATATCAAAAAACCACTTCAGATTATTGAGCTGTCATAAAGCGAGTATCGAAACGAACGATCTTTCCAGAAATTCTCATGGATATTTACAGATAAAACATTTGCCATTCATAATACAGTTCAAGCTATTTTTTCATGAGAAAAGTTTCAAAATTATTTCTTACAACGGATTTTGGTCTGTTATTATTAAGGTTTGGGTGACTGATTACTGATTATGAAGTTATGTTAATTCTGTAAAACGTATAATACACACGGAATTTGTAATATATCACAAAATAGTAGTATATTTTAGGCTCCCATCATTATGAGCTACCTGCTACGCCATGAGATATGAGCTATCAGCAAACAAATAATGGAATTGCAAAATACAATTTGAAAAGTCGTTGAAGTGAAATTTAGAAAATACATGATCAGGCTTGTACAGAGACGCAGGTTTGGTTACGTTCATTGTAATCGTCAACTTCATTGTCATAAGCCTTATAACATCGAATGTGGTGAACATTGTGGGAACGAAGTTATCTCAAGAATTTAAACGTTTACTATATGAATAATCGCTAGACCTATGTGACGACGGTAACAATGATCGAGGTGCTTTTGTGATTAATTTGTTTTGGTTTATTCTCAGAGAAGGGCAATTCAATTTACAGTTTCAAGGTAGGTGGAAGTCAATGTTCGACTAGGGCACAATTTGTGAGCGTTTGCAACAGGCGCCATTTTCCAAGGGAAAGAATTGCGTATGGAAAAAATAAGGAAAGTAAGGCTATTGAAGGAAGGCGTAATATAGCATACTGTTTTCATAAAGACGCGTCGTCAGGATGCGTGACTATCATATATACAGTTTCTATAATGGGCGTGCCGTATGTCTGTTACGCCATATCCTGTATTACTTCCGGGCAAGTTAAGAGAATAATAGATTTGTGCGCATATCCCAGCAAACATATTTATCTTGAATGGAATATTTGCATTGTCACCTGCTTACAAAGGTAGTACGTTATACCGTTCGTATTAGGTCTAACTTTTACAGAGTAAACATTATTAGATCCATCGCCTACCGACGCGTTCCACTACCTGTACTTCCATAGGACATTTTCAAAATGATCATACAATTACTCTACCATGACCATTGCTACGTCCAATTAATCGAGTGTTGATCATATCGTAATAGTATTCTTAGGGGTAGCGGAAAGATTTAAATTTTCAATCTCCGGGCGTCACAGCTTGAGTAAACATGAATACCAACCACACTGCCAGAGCAGAAGTAACAAAGGAATTTCAAACAGTTCAATTGTTCATTGTTGACAGGAGTGCGATGATTTCTCCCTAACCACAAACAACTAAATATACAAACTAGAATAGTGACACGTGTGATTCACATGTCAAATGCATTGTCCTCACCCTTGAGAGGGATATCAATAATGTTAGAGGAAGAACTTACTATGGATTCAATACGGAGCGTGATCAAAGCATGGTTTTATGGGCTGCAGCGGAGACGCCTCGGCTATTTGGGTGGCCTCCAGAGATAAGGTAAAAAAGCTATTTCATTTGTGAATGCTGGAGCAAACCATAAGTACTCGTTATCGATTAAAAGTAGGGGTTCAAATAATATATATATATATACAGCATATTGTAGAAAACATATTATCGCAAAACAAACACTGTACTGTAATTATTCAAACATACAAACTTAATGATATGAATGATACGCTTTTGGAAATATTACTAAGGACCTCACAGTACTCTGAAGCTCAGGGCCTTGCAAGATCCAGATTTTATTTCGGCTATGATTCCATATCCATTATTTTCAAAGAAATGTACTGAATAATAGAAGTAGTGCCGAACTATACGATTGATACGAGTTGGATAGAAATACAAACACACATTTATCTTATATTCTTTGCATCCACTCTATGCTTGTGCATAGAGCATGTGGGGGGCCAAAATCAGACAGACTGGTTCCGGGAGAGAAGAGGAGCCAGTATGAGTATTTAGAAATTTATGAGGGAATGTCTAACTGTGTGACTATATTTCCAAATTGTCCTTGTTTCAAGCCTGATATTATTACCTTCAAGTCCATTTAGTACTCTTAGTCATATAAATCAAGTCAAACAAACGTTAAATAAGTCTGAGAAAAGTCAGCGTTGAAATATGATATCGCATTAACTCAACTGAGCATCCCTTATAGGATTTAATAGTTAAAACCGCGGAGATGAGTAGTTAAACTCTATTAGTAATGTCGAACTATATCACCCGATTGCTGTTTGTGATGGATGCAAGAGCTACACCTGAAGGTCCATAAACGATTTGTTCTACATACAATAAATTACTATGTTAAAACGAACATAATAAGCGCGAACGAAGTAGCCATATAACACATAGAAATGATCTCCTCCTATTACAATACAAATAAATCCAATAAAATACAACAAAACGGGGCAGGATGAATTTCCTTCAAGCAACACAAAGCAGGATATTTTCTCATCAATAGTGGAAGGGGGGGAAACAAGGCCCAGTGAATTACAATACCGGTTGTGTATATAAGGAGCGTATCTCAAAGCAACATCAAACAAACAGTTCAACTAAATTCCTAGCGACACTACACGGTAAGTTCAACTGTAAATAATGAGTCAGTGTGCGTTAGGATGGATGAAATATGAACGAATAGTCAGTGGTCACGGCTGATAAATTCTATTGTTGATATCAGGAATTAGTGGGTTCAGCTGCTACACAGCAACGTTATACTCTATGAGACTTTATTTCTTTATGCGAGAAGTTGTGTTCTGGGAAATTGACGTGAAATAAAATATATCGGGTATCACAGGCAAATCGAATTAAAATAAACTAGTGTTATTCAAAATGGAAGAAAAGATTGTTCATTGACCAACAATAAAATAGATAATAACCGAAGCCTCAAACTAAGATATCTGAAGTGCAGATGGAACAATAGAATACTAATAATTTAATAAATCAAGTATTTTTCCAGTAAAAGCAAACCCTGGAACAGAACCTTTTTAAATTAACCTCGAAAATTTTTTTTTAAATCCTCCAGCTGATCCTTTGTAAGGAAAACTTATAACATATCCTCGTGAAAGTCGTCGGAATAATCCATCCTTACATTTCATTTCGTGTAAATTGTATGATTTAAAGACTTGAATTTTGTTATTCTCTACTTCTCGTCCTACTATCCTATGTTTTTGCTACAGTTGAGAACTATCTCTAAATATTATCACACAGTTCATTACGCACAAATAAAGTCAAACATACTCGAGACATTCACAGAGACAATCTTCCTATTTCTATTCTCAATCTTCTTATCAAATTGACAGTAAAGTGCAATATTACACAGACGCTAGACGGCGTAATTGCTAATCGTTAATCAATATTTCAACGGCGCGTCAATTACATACAACCGCGAACAACTGAATCTTCCCTTATATGGGCATTTACACTCTCTACACTTTCTATACTACAAGTATTTTCAACTATTAAAAAAGTAAGTGCAATATTAGTATTTGGAGTAATAATATAGTATTGTAATTGTATCAACGTATGTTACCTTGTTCGTGGTAGGGTTCCTTGGAAGAACATTACAGACAGCAGTAGCGGTGTAATAATAAGCGAAGCATATATGTTGTAGATGTTAGACGGGCAATCTTCAAACATGGACACAGATATCCATTTGGATATGGTGATGACTGCCAATAGTGGTCGTACTGCAACTCCCCACCAGCATAAGTACGGAACCTGCAACGTAAATTATATGATATGAATCTAATCAAATGAAGAAGGGAATGATATATTTTACTAATTCATACAAAGTTAAGTAAAAAATCTTACAATGACTCGCTTCTTCTCCAGTTTCGACAGCGTTACTATGTTTAGCCAAGTTGTTGTTACAGTAAAGAGTAATGTCACTGCCAGCAAAGATGAAGTAAGTCGAACAGATGTAGAATTCCATGAAAACCAGCAAAGATTCGGGTTGTCAGTTTCAAATTCAGATATATTACCAATTGATTTATTTTGGTAATAGTGAGGAATAAAGCTTCCCGTTAACGATATAGAAAACATGTCTCCATTCGTCTCCTGAAAACCTCGTGGGCCAAGGAGGAAGTAAAGTGAGCCAATCATAATGATGGGGAATGCTGTATAAAAAACAAATTGAATAATGGAATAAAATTTGTGTTTGTGAAGTTTTGTGGAACTAAAATGAACACTCTTTCGTTATGTTAGGAGTACAATTAATAATAGATGATCTAAATGATCGAAATTCTTACCTGCCACGAAGAGAAAAAACTTAATAATGACGAGCTTTTGTTTCTTCACTGTCCCAAGAAGACAACAACGATGATGAACTTGCTCTGCGATTAGGCAATGCATCTCACCCGCAATGAATACCTAGAACAATGAAAAAATAATTGTAGTTTATTAATAATTATTATATGTAATTCTTAACTAGAAGTTTCGTTATGAGTTAGAATTGTGCACCAACATCGATAATATGCTGCTTAATATCTTGATTCACTTGAACGCTTGGTTATAACCAATTGGTGACTATAACTATTATATCATTCAACAATTCATGATCAAACTTCAAAATATTGTCATATACCTGCAATCCAATAGAACACATGAACGGTTCCAATCCAATGTAAGATCCACATTGTAATCTCGCAAAAACTAAAAACGCCGTAGACATTGCGAATAACCAACAGGTGAGAAGTCGAACTGCCGTACTTGGGTAACCGAGTGCACCCTCCTGAAATACAAAACAAGATGCAGGAGATTATTCACAAAGCGTTAGTAAGGTATCTAGCAGGTGTGTCTGACATACGTCATCGGATATATCCACTTAGAAATGAAATGAGGAAGGTTGGTACAGGTTATTATTTGGTCAAGAATAAAATGGTGACTGTTTTAAGAAAGATATTATGAAAATATTTGCAAATTAAGCTCTGAAAATGAATTATACGGCAAAATCCAATTCAGCCTGCCCATAAGCGTAATAATATTTCTTGAAAATTCAATCCATATGAAAATTAAACATACCGGATAACGTTCCCGTCCATTTAAGGTCTCTGTACTTCGCGAATGCCTGATTTGGGTCATTATGAGTGATATAGCAAGAGCAAGCACGATCATAGTGGAGTAAAATGCAATGCTGGCAAGAGCAATATGTTCATAGTTCCATGACAGGCCTACCATTGCTTTATTATCTGATTATCTACTGGTTTATTAATCTGAAATCTGAAATCTGAAAGAAAACCAATAAACAGAACGTTAAGATTTGAGGATTCAATAAATATAATTTAATAGTTTAGGTATGGTTTTTAAATTCACAAAATAATTTACAGCCATGTCGCTTTTGAGAGCTCTGTGGACGTGCAATGGACGTGGACACACAACTAGGTGGTGATAAAAATTACATCCCCGACGGGGGAAATTCACTAAGTCCGATGGGCTTGCACTGGCAAGGCGCTCTGCTAGTATTTTTATACAGATTACGATATGAAAATCCTCTTTATTTAAACTGGAGCGTAGACCAGATAGGCGATGTATAAAAGAATTATCCGGTTAGACATCCGAACCAACAATTTAGAAGTTGAAGTACTTGCTACCTAACAGAGCTGATTTTCATATACACAGAATCATAACCTAATCCTGATCACTATTCAGAGTATGTCACTACTAATATTCGTACGATAAAGATAAGTCGAACTTAGAACAAGTACTTTAGTATCAAGGAGCCTTCCAAAAATGAGAATTCCTGCCTGCTAGTGACTTTAAAACTCAAAACGTAAATTCATTAAGCGTTGTTTTAAAGCCATCAACAACCATTAGTGTGTCTAACCCAGACTATCTTCAACAACAGTGTGTACACAATACACAATTGATCTAGTTCGTGAATCTGCCTTCAAACAGAGCTCATTTATTTTACGTCGACCACCTGCTGTGGTGCATTGTGAATTAAATAAACCCGCATATGCATAATTCATTACAGTTTGTCATTCATACATCAGCAGCAGCGGTAGTCAACAGGCAATTGTTTTTATTCTACAGCAAATTAGAACCAGTTCGAATTATTTCTTGAATAGACAAGTTGATTTTACATCTCCTTCATAATAGCGTAATCCCATGGTTGTGGTCAAGACGACAAGTAATATTACCTTCAGCTATAACTCCTTGCCTATTCACATTTATGCTTCGACTTGACATAATAGTGGTCCATATTACGCATTATATAATATACAGTACTGTACACACAATATGAACTCACTAATGATATATATATAATAGGATATTATTCTACGTTTTCAAATAATCGCCTCCCACAATGAACTTTCGCCATTGACGGACAAGGTTCCCCCTATTAGTCCGTTGAATCTTGTGTTTACTGCACTTCACCTAACTCGCACGAACTTGTACATATTCGCCTTAAAACGAATTATGGACATTGCACACTTACTTGCGTTGAAACTGCCATTCTACATCCCTCATTGGACTTTACAAATAAACGTCGACGGAGATCCCCAATACACATATTTTTCGCTTAGTCAGCTAGGCACTTCAACTAGAAAATCTAAACCAAATCGAACCATGCTCGAACCATCGAACCAAAGCATGCTTAACTTTATGCAAAATGCTGGTTTGCTCTGCACGAATCAAACAATTATTACTCGGAAGTCCTTCAGCGTATTTGGCAAACAAATATTATGAACCTGGAGCGTTTTAGGAACGGTAAATTTTCACTGGTTATGGGCAATCAATGAACGCCAAATCGCGTAAAATTGACTGACCTACATAAACACAAGGGAGAGTTCTACTCATTATTTCTCCATTCTATTCATTCCTTTATCTTATCTCAAACAGTGCATATTCCATTATTGATTTTCTCATTTCCCTGCAAATGATTTGTTTATTGGTCTGCTCATGTACTACAGCAGCATTGATATTATAGTTGGAGCAATACCTAATTCATTGGCATTACCAGACCCCCATAGAATCGGTGAACATGCTAATATTGGAAACTAGTAGGATTCGAGTAGGGGTTGTATTAAAATGTAAAAGAACTAAACATATTCAAAAATACATTACAAGCCTTGCCTCAACCGCCACAAATGAGATTCCACAGTAGCACCAACTACTTTTATGCAATAGTGCTCAGCTATAAATGCAAACCTAAAACTACCCGGAATATCTTTCTAATCCATCTTGGTTTTATACATCTCAAAATAGCCTGGGATATTACTAAGTTTCTATTTAAGTTTCCGTACAAACAGTCTCTTGTACTCCTTGTAAATACAGTACTGTTGGTTACTATCAGTAATTTCTACTCAGCATGATGCTCTACTTCTAATCTATCACGGAACTTAATTCTGTTGTATCTCTTCAGAGCCGAAACTGAAAATTAAATGCGCTGATTACAGACCAAGTCCTTACACGTTTAAGGATTGATTATTATTAATGTAATAATGAGAACAACATCGCCTGAGCAGCCGAATAATTAACATCTTGTGATAAAGAAATTTTCACTGATATCAAGACGATTGCCGAGTCTATTAAGGTATTGATGACTTCGTGCAAGGACATAATTGAATTTGTATTATTAGTGTTATAGCATAGTAAATGGTATATTGAAATTAATATTCCACAAACTGGGTATCAATCACCCTCGTTGGTATTTAAAAAAGAGCGTTCATTTGATTTATACTATGTGGTCCTTCATGGACCCCCATTGGAGATACCTACAACGTGAATGTGTCTTTTTTAATCAATAAGGTTTCTATCGAATCGTGACATAATCGTTTGCCTCACCAATGTAACATGCGCTATTCCATTATTCGTAGCATGCCAAAAAAGAGCAGTATCGATAATATGCAATGTAGTATAAAAGAATAAGGTGTATATGTTAAAAAAAGAGCGACGCGTCAAATAGTATTGCTATTGAATATGCAATTAGCAATAATCGGTCAGTGACCATTTAATTCATTAATTGAATTTTTGGTATGGCAAAGTGATGAAAAGAACAAAATTAAGTTGTTTGTCCTCTATAACGATTGCTTTAAGAAAAATTTTACTCAGAGTTTGCAATAAATAGATCATGGAAAACAGGAAATAGTGCAAAATTGAATTAATGCAGTTTGGCAAATACTCACCCCTTATAGAAACTGTGAGTTGGTCTTTGAACAAAATAATTACAATATATATATATATTTATTGATTATTGCTACATGCTAACAAATCTATATATTTGGGGGCCAACAAGTAGGTGAATCCGGTCCTCAGGATAATGGTGAATATTAGTTATTTTCGAGAGTACGCAGGAGTATTTTAGTTTTTCTAATCTTTCAGTACTATATCCATATCTGTGATTCAGCATGGAACAATTCCATAACCTTCTTACGAAGCACCATTTAATTTAGAACTATTTAGTGAGAAACGAAACATTCGTAAATCTTTTTACTGTGAGTACTTATATCCCTTTGGAAAGACTGGATAACAACCGTTTGCTGTCCTTATACGTTGTTCTTTGCCATTAGAGGACGGCCTATTCCAATGCATAGAGCTATTCCGAGCGTCATTTCTTAATTTTTCAGTCCGATCATGTTTTTTTGCTCCCGCAATATTCCGTTCGCAGGTTAGCAGAAGATTTTCCATTCTTTCTACCAATGTTTCGCCTCGGAATCTCTGGTTGGCAATACGAAACAAAGCTTCAATGAATCCTTGAAATGGGAGTCCGAAGGATTGGCACATCAATGCTTTTTTCTTTTTCAAGTCCTTTGGTTCCCCAGCTGTATTAGTTATGTAGTATGGGCAACCGTGAGCAGCTTTGTAGTTTTGCCACTGACGCAATATGTCGATGTAGAGAATGTCGACTGAAGGAAGAGAACCTTGTTCGCACAAATTACATCTAAAAGAAATATGAGGACATTGGTTACTGTGTATTCCATATATATAACGAAATACATCACAGAGTTTGATATACAACATGCTAATTCAAGGCGAGGCTCATAATAGAATAAATTAGACTAGAGATACCCAAACTGTTTAGCTTCCTTCACAACGACGTCATACTTCTACACAATACTTCATAAAACGGTTCAAAGGCCTATTTTAGATAAACAATCACGTAGCCGTAATGTCAGCATGAGGTCATGGCTTTTACGCTTGCTACCATAATAAAAATTAGGCAAATACATTTATACACAAATTCAGGAAACCAATAGCATTCCACAGCAGCGGCGCAGAAAGAGTTTTTACCACCCAGAGAGAAGTCTGAAAATGCCAACTTACATTCAACTCTGAGAAATCCCTACAGATCCATAATCCATTCATAACCATGGTCATATTATGTAGTATCTATAAGATTTTCGGATTTAAAAGTGCGCTTCTGGGGGCCTTTGGCCCACCATTGCCACGCTAATCAGTATTCTATATAAAGTAATCTATTTTTAAATGGATATAACAGGATTACCGTATTATTGTAGCGTTAGTAGACCAGTTTACCTGCGAGCCATATTTCTAAAGGAAGTAGCTCCCATTGTAAGACTTGGCTTTATTCCATTGAAATGAACGAACACATTAGCAGCGCGCCGCAACACCATGACATGATACCCAGAAAACGTCTTTTCTTTCATTTTTTCCGAGTCCGCGCGGATGAATCCGAATCTCTTGGCGTCAGGAATCTTCCTCGATCGTAGATCTTTGTACGAACCGGTTAAAGAATATGAGAATCCGTCGCTGGGTCGACGAACTTCGGAAGGAGTCCTTGTTCTGGCTATTAAGGGCGGACTCAGCGGCAAAGAGATCTCTGTATTATTTGGTGTTGAACTGAATTTCTTATAAGGAGGTTTTAAATAATCCATTCTGATAGCTCTCGCCCCAGTATCAATACTATGCCTACATACATAGGTTGTTGTCTCTGTTGAAGGTCGCCGTTGTTCTTCGATTTCCTGAAGCGTTTTCTGTAGTTCTCGCTCCTCCAGGATACCGGGACCGACCATTTCATGGAGATATCCGCCGCAGTTTGGGCATTTCCTGTAGGGCAAATCGTCTTCGCTGAGCTGGTCTTCTTCTTCTACCACCTTCTTACTTTCTTTCTTCATTCTGTAATTGTTGATGATTGGAGTCCGGTCAAGCGAAAGAAGAGCTGAGCCAGATAACCTGTGATCAAAAAACCTCCAGTCTGACGTAGTAGTGACATCATCAGACTGCAGAGATGAAATAGGTATTGGCGACATATGTAGTAAAAGCAGTTCTTGTTACTTGTTGCTGAGATTATTACCTGTTTATAATTTACAATAGTTTGTGGAAGTCTTCTGATGATAGCAGCATTGCAGTGTCGACATCGTTGACATGCTGGGGCAGCTGTATTGCAAGAGTTAGCAATAATGGTAATAATTAAGTGCATCGTGATAAACACTAAAAGTAGCCCGTTCAATTAGTTTGAAATGTCGCGCAACACTTCCCGACACAAACCAGCTCGGGCGTTCTTTACATGCTAAATCGGCCTCATAGTCCTTAACATGTAGTGGCGCCAACAATTAGGCTGTAACTATAGCTCCCACCGATCAATAATTATAATGGGGCGTGGAGGGCGAACTTTTGCTATTTAGCGGATAATTCCCAGCGTCTCATCGATGCAGATCATTAACAGAATTTACTTTAGTGTTCAATAACCCATAGCAACAGAAACTCCCATAAAATACAAAGGGATGAATGACAAAGTAAAAAACGAATCTCTATCAATCACATTATCAAACAAACATACCCGGACTTCTTTTTATCGAGCTCTGCTCCCGATGAGTGTCTCCAGGAGTTGTTGTGATTCTCTGGAAATCAAAATAAAGTATATGGTAAGGCAAAGACGAGGCGATAACATTTTGTTTTTTGTGAATCAAAAATTCATCAAGACCTTTTTGCTACCGTGAATGTTTTCCTGACAGCATTTTTCATCGCAGACTCGATTTCTCATCTGAAAATCTTTCAGGAATCGTGATGAACTTCCTCCATACATAATGTCACATTTTGTTACATCTGATTTATCAAGGGGATATACTCTTCTCAGACAAGACGTGAATATCGTTTTTTCGCCCATTGCAATTAGATCGAGAGTATCTTTAATTAAATTCACTTTGACCTGTCAGCGAGAAGCAAAAACATGTAAGTAATGTTAATAGAATTAAGTCAGTAGGAACATGCTTTAGGTTAGGAACACGCTTTAGGTAAATGCGAGGCCAATACTGAACAGTATGTACAGCAGGTCCCCCACTTAATGTCGCGGATAGGTTCTTACAATGTGCGACTTTGAGTGGAACGGCGTTAAACCAAACTAATGAGCTCATACATGTTCGTCAACAGCACTGACGATGGTTTCATAAACTCCAATTTCCTCTTCCGACTCTTGCTCGGCGTCGATTCGAAGACTTGGGACTGCGTTCACTTCCAGCAAATAGACTTTCATATCGGAGGAAAGCATGACATCGAATCCAAGAATTTGAAAACATCTGTAATAGCATATGGATGTTATCTAGAGATCAGCTGAAAAATATAAATCATATAAAGGAGGAACAGTATAAAGGTGGCTATTAGTATAGCCATTGCAGTATTAGAAAATATTTAATTGCTGCTGGGTTTCGACAATAAATTGGATTTGAATGATAAACTACCAATTTCAATATGAAGTCTAATCAGTTATACAAATCTGGAGTCAGATAGGGCAGGCGCATAGACGTGAAAAAGGGCTATCAACAAACGGAGATCGATAATATGTACGGTTCGCCTCAGCTTATTTGTGTACGAGCAAAGCCGAGCTTTTAAGTATAGCAAACCGACGAAAGGTTAGTTTTGTACATCTGGAAGTCATTTATTTTATACTGTATAAATTTGTGACTGTATGGTCTCGTTTCTATTTACCTAGAGACTAGGACAGATGTTATCATTACTACTTATTCAGTAGCTGTATCACTACTAAGTATTCTACCTTGTTAAACTATTTGTATTGCTGACTTGATCCCACACAGTAAGATCCGGTAGGAGAGCCAATGTAGTTTTAACAACAATATCTCGGATTTCACGACGCATTTCTTCCACGTCGTAACCTTGCTTCCTTAATACCTATAACAGATAAGCAGCAGTAAATATATGCATGTTAAATAGAGTGGGGGAATTCTCATCGTACAGTAGGTCCTCGACTAACGCCAATAAGAAAAAAACCATTACCCCCATTCGCACAAACATTAGACATTATATATCATTACACTCATGGTAAAATTAATTTCGTTCAACGTCGTTCCACCTAACGTCAACCTACTGTAAATGCATGGACATGAGATGATATGAAAGGACTTGTATAAGCGATAATGTGTTTATAACACCAGCTATTTCGTCTATTCACTTACTTCTTCAACACTTGACAGAGTGCGTTTTGATCCAGTGCTTGGAGCATCTGTTTGTACGAAATCTTCGCTATTCTTGTTGAGACTGTAGTTGGTCAAATGCATAAAAGAATTTTTTATGTTCTGCCTAGTAGGAGTTTCGTAGGTGTTAGTGCATAGTCTTGCAAGTCCCTCCTTCAAATGGAAAGCAAAGATTTCAATTTTCTACAACGCGAGAAAGAAGCGCCGGTATCTTTTACCTTACATAAGTAGACTTCCAGTGGATTAAGCCTCGATATAACGACATATATCCTTAGATCAAATTTGTATCCTTCAAGTAGCAATGGCGAATCTATATACTCCTACCAGAATATTGAACGACAACTGTTAGGATGTATGCCACATTCTCATTCAATATTCTATATACCTGAACAATTGCTGGCCTCATGCCTACAGCAGCTAGAACATCCCTTGGGTCAACCACTATATAAATTCCTTCTCCTTGTCGTCCTTGGTCTGGCTTCACAATAAAAGCATTTTTGCTAGCTTGTTTTTTTCCTATGAATGAACTGAAAATTGTTATCAATGGCTGCTATTTTAAATAGCCTCTTTTATACTTCTGGAGACTTCTCAAAGATCTGATCGTATAGGGAACAAACAAATATCCAATATAGCAAGATGAAGTTTAAAGCACAAACCAGAAGGAGTTGCACGCCCGCTTTTTAATTTGGTTCCCGCTACTTCGCCAATGAACTGATGATATTGTTCAGGAATAACCCAAGATGTTGGATAAAAGTCGAATTCTCCTGGATACAGCATTTGCATCCTTTTTATGATACGAGAAAGTTGTACCTGAATAAATTACAATATAAATTTCATTATTTCATATTCCCTTTATATTATACTTTAATATAGCTAATAAAGAAGTTGGCTAACGGCAAACCTTATGAGACAATTCCAGCAAGCCAGGTAACTTGTTAATGGCGAAAACCTCGTCAGAATCGTCATGGGGACAATCTTCAAATGCAATACCGTGCCAGTATATATCATATAAGCCATCTGTAATGTAAGAGAATCATTAAGTTACAAATAAATTATATTTCAACCTTTATTGCCTAGACTTACATATTATATATTCTCTAGGAGTGATCCCGAAGGTCATCCCTTCTGAATGCTACAAGGACTTTCTACATCTCTAGACGCAGAGGATATATAAAATAAACAAATAATGTACCGGTTTTAGCTTGCTCCCTCCAACCAAGGTATCGAAGCGCAAGTCTCAATGCATCATGTGATGTTTTAGCAATGAGTGACCTAACTCGAAGCATTTGATGTTCCGGTTCCAGGGAAGAAATTGTTTCTGACGAAGAATCATCAGAACTTGTTAAAGATTCGTCTTCTGAATTGTCTTTGCGATCTGTAAATAGGAAGCTGTTACTTGAATATCATAAATGAGCGTACATCGGTAGAGTGGCGAGATTCAAATTGTTCAGGAACCGGCCCTCTCATACTTTACATGATACGTTGGATACGGGGTGGATAATATAACAACACAAACCCTTATTACAACACACCTTCTATTTTTGTGATCACAGAATTTCGTTGTCCAGGTCCGCAAGACACGCGGAAAGTGCTCTGCTTTGTTATAACAGGCGGTTTACCGTCTTCACTGTGTACTACTATAATGTTGGATGAGATGCATCTATTCGTCATATTTGCTTCTCCTTTATGAGAATGAGATTCCTTGCAGATTGTGTTTGTCATGGCCATATTAGCACATAATCCATTGCTGTCAAGGGAAACTGCACTGACGTCTGATTTGTTCGGATCTTGAAATTCCCAGTGTTTTCTAGAGCAGTTTTTGCAACCGGACGAGTTTGGATGGCCTTCCTCTATTCTGCTTTTCAAAAATTCACTATTTTCCTTTTGGAGTAATAATTCATTTCTAACTGACAGATACTCTAAGCTCATTCTAAAACCGGATAAAGTACGTTCACACATAGTTCGATTTCAGGTTGAGTTAGCGTCGGAATATCAATCGGTTTTGATAGCAAAGACTTGTTCAGATATCTGCTTAACTAAGCTACAAATGATCGTGTCGGTCCAGGACTTTCAATTGCGACCATCACGAGTGGATACTTCATAGCAATCAAGTACTTCAACCACAGGTCGTTAATGATTCCTACTTCAACAAAGACATGACAAAAGACCTACAACGCGCCCCTTTATTAATATTATCCATCTGTTAACGCTTACCAATATTTAACAGCAACCACAACTCCACATTCACGATAGTATTTGTCAGCCCTACATTTTCAAATATAACAAATATATTCAGACGTTCGCCAATGTTATTCTGTAATAATACTTGAACCCTAGCTTCACTCTATTGTAAGCGGACAATAGTGTTTCTATATGAAAAACCTTTCGAGTGCGCGACTGTTGGAGTCAAAGTAAACCTTGCTCAGACACGTAAGATTACGTAATTATGTAAGTATTTTGCTAAACTACTAAGCCCTATTAATGCTGGATGAGGGAATACCGCTCCACTCCAAACCGGGCCCAGCGAATAAGAATACCTCCCCAGAGTATTGCCACTGGTGTACATATCTATCCTCCGAAAATGCGTACTGAATTCGAAAAATGACAGACTGAGAAGCCATATGTTGACGACCTTACTAAATGTCCTACATTCGTCCACTACTTTGCCAACAAACATTTAGAATACACGAGGAACCGAAAACACAACAATGATAGCTCTAAAACCTTAGCTCCATCTATTCAAAACGCAACAAAGGAATGTGACTTTTAGTTCTTGGAAAGTGGGCACGACACTCAAGCTATTGTTTCGAAGTTGTGCCGCCTTACAAAGTATTAACAGGTATTTCATTACCTTTAGTAAGATCAAAAAGATAACAAACAAACATACACACCGCCTTTACTTATAATTACTACTTCTGTATATTATTTATGATACTTATTTGAAGATGATCATGTCGAAACTAAACAGCGCCACCCAAACCAAGACATAGGGTATTCAAAACTGTGACTCTCCGATAAAGTACATCATACATATATGGGTTCGAACCTTTCCCACCAACTAGAAAGGTTCTACAATTAACTTCTCATTATCAAAATACTTTCATTCAGTCGCATCACATGAGATCGAGTATTCAAACCACAATTAACTTTTAACATTTGCAGGTTCCGACAACTTCAAATAATCGAAGGTATACAGTAATTTATTTTGAATAATTTACAAATGTTCAGGAATCTTAATTAGACAATTGTGGAAGGTTCAAAGCTCCTGTAGCTTTCGTTTCCATCTTGCCATAATTACCAACATCCAGTTGTATATCAATGCCAGACAGAAATAGATTTAGGGTTTTATTGCACAAATGTCTTCCATTATATTATATACAACTCTCACAAACAAACAAGTGGATTCGGAACTTAGATCAGGAAAAAATCATCATAAGTGAAATGTGAAAGAAAATACTTGCGATGGGAGCTAGTGTGTAATGTAGTTATTCAAAATAATACAGAACTAAAAATGATATATGGAGATCATTTCACTGTCATACAATATATTGATCATGTTTAGGGATTAGGGAAGTTGTGTAAACAAATCAAAGGTCTGTCACTGGTCGGCTGTCAACAGCCAAGCTCTCAATTCCACATTCATCATTGCCACGTCTAATTTTAAAGAATCCCTTCTCTCCCCATTCTGTACCCCAGCTATTTTTAATAATCCAATACTTCTCTTTGGTAACATTATCGACGCCGTATCCTACAACTAGGACTGCGTGATTTGTCAGTTCAAATGGATTGAACCCGACACCATTGAGTAGATTACTGGACACTTTAAAAACATGGTGATAAACACCAGTTTTATATTGCATGAAGTCACTGTAGACCTGAAAAAAAAGAAATAGTGATAACTTACATCATGTTCAATACTAAATTAAATTGGAAGCTGAGAAATTTTGCTCAGAACATTGACATAAGCAATTTTCATACTTCGAATCCAACGGCAACCGGACCCCTCTGCACCAGATTTAAACGCATTGCTTCCTCCGAGCATGCTCCGTAATACCCACCAACATAACTGTAGTGGGCTGCATAATGACGGGTGCAATTCGGTGTTGGCATACAAGCATTGTCTTTGCCCTGCAAAAAGGAACCGCTATTAAGCAAGAATTTAATCTGAAATAGGGCTAAATAATTTTCGTATATCAATATCTTTGTGAAAGAGAAATAAATGATTAATCAGGGTGAAAGATTTTACATATGGTTCACCTGATATGGATAACAAGATTCCTCCACAAGACCAAAATCCTGAGCATATTTTCCAGCAATCAAATATGGAAAGCCTCCTTCACAACCTGGGAATACAATAACACTATAAATACGAAAAATAATTACTCCAAAAAACAGTGACACAATACATATACTAAAATTTATCGACATAACTAGCATAGCATATATTCAGATTTCCATTTGGTCGCTGCGGGCATTAGTGTTGTCCTAAGTTGGTGATTCCATTCCCTCCAGTCCCCCAGGAAGCCTAATTTAATAGCAAAGACCAGAAGTGTGTGCAACCTCTGGCCCACGAACCGAATTTGTGCGGCCCGCGGGAAGCTGCGATTTTTGAATAGAGTACGGCCTGTAACAGGAATTCAGTGCCACTCCCCCCCATGTTATATGAATAGCGAAGCGTCCCTAAAGTTGATTTATTTGATTTTCAGTGAATGTGAAATGCAAGTGAAGTTGCAAGTGAAATTTGCACACCTCTGGCATAGACCATTATTCCTTTGCACGATGGTCAATGATAGAAAGACCCATATTTTTCGAGTTAAAACATCATCTGTAATCAATCTATTCTTGTCTAAATTTAATTCAAAAACTTTTATATTCAATTAAACAACACAAACCTTGGGAATAAATGCCACAGGATACAACTTCTTGAGGGGAGAACACCGGAGTTTGACTGTTGTTGGTCATGATACGGATACGTGCTTCAAGCATTGCAGTAGAAGCAAAGGAATAACAGCTCCCGCAGGCTTGCTAAGAAAAATTTGTCATTCACATCATTAAATACTTTCACCAATTTGCACCAGGCTGTACCGTTGTACCAACAATAATAAAACGAAATCAATAAAACGTCTTGTGTTCATATCATCATTGATTTTAGAAGTGCACTGCTAAAATTATATTCATTCACAATACGATAAACCATGACGAATGTATATTGACATGTCAGTTTGTAACAGTTACGAAGCAAGGCTGGATACACAAAACGTCACTACATAATATGACAAGCTTAGAAAAATCCAGGAAGAGAATTAGTAACTACAACTACATCAGAACAATCAATGGGCTTTTCGTAATAGAAAACAGAATCGGTACCTGGTTTCGAACAGGTGAAACAAAATTTTCTCCATTCACATTTCTCCAATCAAAACTTTCAGGTAATTCAGAAATTGCCAGGCGTTCTGCTTCAGTCAGCCGTGGTTTCGAGACAGTGGGTCTATAAAATATTGATGTATAGGAAAGTTGACAATTTCGAAATAGCAAACATATACTTATCATGAATTATGATGTAATTTTATCCGCTCACAAACTTACTTTTTCATGTTGCTGGGACCATGACCAGCCATCGATAGAATTTCCCTATTGGTCATCTTCTCCAAGTGTGGATAGACGGTTGCTTCCCATGATGACTGTGCCGCATTCAAGTCCTTGACGAACTGTATGTCGTTGACAAAGTGTTTGTCCAGGGACTTGGGGTACCTGCAAAAAAGAATGGTAAATCAGAAACTGGAAGAGAGAATATTCAATGTATGAAAACAGTTTTTGGAATAATTATTTGGGTATATTATAGCTTGAACTGATGATATTGCTGACAGAAAATATTAGCTAACAATTAAATCTCAAAGTGCACACTAAAAATGCAGTACACCATTTATGTGTAATAAAATTTAACTTACAAAGTACTCGTCCTAACTATGTTTGGTGGGAACTGGCCCAGAGAGAACTTATAATCATTCACTGTCGTCTGCTTCACAGCAATAAAGCAAGACCAGTCGTTCCCGAGAATGTCGTGAGTCCAACCGGGCATTGTTCGATCGCACCAAAATTTCGAATAACTGTCGTTGACTTGCTGCCATTCGAAAAATGCAAAAAGCTTTCTGTATCCAATTTCCAATTCAAATCCCTGAAAATTGAATAAAATACATTATACCTAATACTATAAACAATGCAAGGTTGAAATAATATTATGCCATGCTTCAAAGATAGGTATTGAAAAATAATTATGCTAGTATGCTTGTGAAAACCGTCTGCAAACAAAGGATTTAAATTTCACAAATACAAATGAATGGCGGATACACGATAGGAACATCGATTAGGATGCAATAATCAAAGGCTTTGTATATGCCATTTACTGGTTAAAAATACCTGATTATATATAATTGTAAAATTTCCCTCTTCTTTATCTTCGTCTTTCACAACCACATTGGGTGACGAGAATGACAAAGTGATCAGCTTACCGCCAACTGAAAAAGAAATGAAAAATGTTAGAAAAAGGATTAAATATTGGGTACAGGATTGATACGAACAACACATGCTCAGGTTTTTCAGGTTAGACGTGTGAAAATAAGTGTCAATATACAGTATATTCTTGATTTATATTTACCACAGGTCCTTAGAGCGACACTATCCACACTTTGAATACCAATTTTATGCAGGTGGCTTGAAAAATAAGCTAAATTTTGCTTTGCTCTCGATGCTTTTACCAGTTACTTTATAGTATTAAGAGTATTTAAATCGTACCGGGCTTTTTCGTGCAATCTATAGTGTCCCTTCGTCCTGCAGGTCCAAGATACACATTCCACTTGCCAATCATATCTTCAAAAGTGCAGTTCGCTGGTGTATCGGCAGACACCGAGACGAACAACGTAACGAACAAATAGGCAAATATAAACTTGGGAAACATATTCAACTGCACAAAATAACAATCTAGATAACAAAGAGAAAACCACCCTAGTATGTATATTCTTTTTTTTAGCTTGTAACGTCAACTCAAGCGTAACTTCGCGACGAGGTAGATTTTGTCAACTGTTGAAGTAATAGACGTTACATCTAACCTAATAAATGTCAAAAGCATATATTGGAACTACATAGAAGCATAACAAGTGATTTTTTCAGCATTTGTTTGTTTATCTGTTAAAAAAAACTTTTTCTAAAGAAAAAGGGAAATTTGGGCCGCCTAAAAACATCATGTGACCAAGCAACACTCGCAATGCTGAACACGAAGTGCCGCTATTCAGGGATTTGTTAACATTAAAGACTCAAGACCTCCAGAACCTTTAAATTTGCGTATCGTGGCGCTGAGTTAAATATTTGATTGTATAACAGAGATAAATCAGTAGGGAGTAGAATAACCCAAGACCCATCAATCAATTCATTAACTTCTTGTATTTCTTGTCAAATGGAGAAGTTCTTTGATCGACCAGTCACGATTGCCCCAGTCGTAAGAAATATGGCGTTAGAATTATTGACAATCGAAATTTTTTTAATTATTATTGTTAGTATATTTTACCATCCTAACATTAAAAACCTGTACATGTATATGTATTCCTGTCAACCTGTCATGACAACAATGTTCGCTGCCATCAACAGGTGCGGATTTATGACATTGACATCATACGGTTACTTCATTGCATATTCATGAACCATTTAGACATTTGCTCAGGAGTTGGAACGCTTAGTAATTATTGATGTCAAAAACACATGGTGATGGAAACTACAGTAATTGGGCTAGTTGTGTATTGCCGATGTCAGGATGTTTTTGGAGATGGAGTGCATGAATACAGCATCGTTATATGACATAAATAAAAGGAAGACGTGTTCCGTGTTCTGCAGAATACTTGAGTTGGAACGTTTTTTTTTTAGGAAATTGAGTTTGTTTTTCTTACTATGCTATTCGCGTGGCGGGGTAATCTCAATTCATATATACACGCTACATCAGTTAACAATGCATACGAATATTAGGCTTTTATGTTTCAATTTATGACTATAGGCTAAGAATTCGCACTTGTGAAAATGCAACAGCTGTTGCTGCAATAACCTGTGTAAATGATTTCACGCAGGTATGATTACAATGTTCTATTCGAAAATGTACTGTGTTTGAAATAATAGTAAATCTGAATGGATACTCATGTATTTCTACTATGTGAATTCTAAATTATAAACATTGCGAAAATTTTGTTTCAAATATCGTGACTTGTTGAAATGTTATTTGTATTTTCCCGAAGTCTCTTGTTATTTTCTAACAATAAACTATGTTTTTCTGTTGGTTTGTGATGAAAGATAAAATAACAGTAAAAAATATCTTAATACGAGCACGGAAGTCTTTATATTTGAAAAGGAAGTCTATCTATACAAATGGATCTATACAATGGATACTACGAACTTTGATATTTTTATAATCAAAAAAGGCTTTGTTCATTACGTTCCCGTTGTGTGTTTATGTTACGTGAGTGCTGTTTTCTTTTGTTATAAATATTGTTGGATAAGTCTTTATTCTCATAGTACTGCAGAAAGATATAGAATTTGATAGCATTCACCGCGTGCCTTAATGTTATAACATACAACATAAAGGTCTGCAGTGAACACGACAAACTTCTACGAAGTATTATTCCCTAAGATATACAAGCGACGAGCTAGGAGCTATGCAAAACGTTGTTCCAGTCTACTACTACAGGCCTGAATTTATATGTACACTACATATTTCCTACCATAGAAGATAGTTGCGTGATTCTCTGGCATTCACCGCGTGCCTTAATTGCGTCGTCGTGACGTAAATTAAGGTTCACAATGAACACGGGAGAATCATGCTAAGCTCCTGGAAAAACTAAGTCACCCACATACTGCTTCTATAAGGGAGGCGAACAGTTTTTGCTTATTCGTTTCAAACGAAATATTTGAATTTTATATAAATCCCGTCAAATGTCTGAAACTAAATAAAGCCGGGAAATTGAAATCATAACTGCCAGGCAAACAGTCAAATAAAACTCGTAGAAAACAGAGTTAACTACAATAGTAACAGAGAACTAAGAATTAAAAAACTGTTCGCCAACCATGCAATTACATTGTAAGGGTTACAATGCATACAATCGAAGCAACTTTCAATACTTTGCTTTGGTACGTTGGTATGAGATGCTATACAAAACCAAGTATATAATTCTTCACCAGATGCATTCCTTTTTATAACGTCAATTCCTTTCATTAATTATTTGCCAGCTGCTTTTTTCCCTCGCACTTCTTCCATTGTCCAGATTGGTCATTGAGCGAAGGAAAAAAATGGACACTCCCACGAGTGAACCGCGCATGTGGCCTATAGAGAAATGAATGGATGTATTAAAACAGGTAATAATATTGAATCCGCTCGTCCGTCCTGTATTAATTTTCCAGATGAATTAAGTAACAGATAATGCGGAAACCAAATAGCTGTAAGTAATCCACGATATTGTTATCCGATGTATTATAATACACTGGCAATATTTTTTCGCCTATCACTATCTATGTTTTATAAATATCCATTCACCCGGAATAATGAGGATATTTCTGGAATAAAAAATAGTCCAATTACAGATCAAACGTAAATTTTAATCAAACTTGGCTCCTTCTAGAATATTGAAATATATATTATTATTCCGAGTGAGATGGCACCCAGTTCCCAAGTGTTAATAGAGCTACAACTATGATGAAACGTAGTGCGAACAACAAAGACACAAATGCATATAGATGTCAGTCTTCACATGAGCTGCTACTAAAATTTCTTGACAGAAAAAGTGCTAAAATATATACCTGGTATATTGTTTTCAAGCACCATTTATTCGTGCTAACAGCTGATCGTCGTTGCTGGACAGGAAATGACTCTTTTCCTTTCGAATTGGAAGTTGCAAACTATCTTAAAAATTGAGGTAACATCAATAGTGGTAACGTAGTATAAGGTGAGGGGGGAATCATATAAGGAATAGATTGCATAACAAGTGACTCGACTATAAAACATTTGAACAGTGATATAAAATCTTCGGTTGAAGCGTACTTTAAAAGCGTGATTTTCCAAGATGTTTGTTAAAAAATATATATGCCTTGAATTATCTCACTTAAAATACGAAGTAACTAGTGTATCACAATTGAAAAAAAATTTCATAACAGGGTATGGAATAGGAAATTAAAAAAGAATGTTGAAATAAGGGTAATATACAATAGCTTATTTAGTATTGCACGAATGGGCAAACTCTGAAAATGGGAAGACTCATAAATCACTAAGGTCATAAGAGTTCTTGGGTTCTTCAAAATGTCTAATTACAATTGACCTTGCATGCCATAGGAATTCTAATGGGAATATCAGCGTTAATAAACCCAGCTGTTGAACCCTTCTTGTGGTCAATATTTCGATTTTTTTACTCTCCATCACACACAATCGAACAGAAATCACTCCTTGCCGATTCGCTAATGAAAAATTCTGATTGCTACCACGCGCAAGGTTTTCGATATTATAAATTCCGTAATTAAAATCTATGTTGATTACGAGAGCAACTCTACTATTAAAAAAGGAATTGGTTATCGACCGTGTAGCATATGCACATGCTTTTCTAATAAATCAACGCATGCTACACCAAGAATATTAATGATATATTTCTTTTAGTCGAAAAAAATCCTGAAGGAAAAGGATCATATTAAAGTGTAAACCGTTGTTTTAATCCACAGTCATTTACCTAAGTGTTTCTGAGCCATAATACAGAGTGTTATAGCTTCTTAAGTCGTAGCTGCATAAAATATCGGACATTCCATTACATAACAGGCATGGTGATGTTCATGCTAGCAACACAATTAATGCACGGGGACCTCGATACCAGATGTGGATAATAAAGCAATCTAGAACAGCCTGCTGCATTCCATAATTTGGGCTAGTAAAATATATTATTCTGTATTCAGAATAACATGAGCGAGAGATAATGATGAATTTTTATGGCAATACGATTATGGCCGTGATTAGCCACCTGCTAATGAATCCTCCCATTGATTAGAAGCAGATGGCTTACCACCACTGAATGTAACGAATGGAACATGAATGGAATAATATAGAGATATTCTTGTGTACTCTTCCGATAAATCGACTGTCAATCATTAAAATACATTTTGAAAAGACTCCACTATGTAATCAGAAAACAGTAATCAAAATGAAGATCAATTTTCGAATTTTAAAACTTCTTATTTTTAATGCACCTCTAATTCCATTTCCCTCTTCTGGAAGGGCTACTATAATGTTATGCCGTTGAATATTTGATATTAATCCCGCACAGGTAGCATATGTCGGTGGGTTCGAGCTTTTGTTATTTCTGATTTCCATCCTATTACAGACGTCTTTTGTGTTCTATAGAAATATCCAATGCATTCAATTGGTGCCTGTCCTTCCCCGAGTCTCTGCAAAATAAACTAAAAATTTAAAGGTCGATTTAAAACATTTACATGGAATGCGTAAATGAATAAATTTCAGTTTTCGACAAGGGATTTTATAATTTTCAACGCAACTTTAAAATACACTATTGCCCACAGTTAAAACGAAATTCCTCCCATTAGGAGTGAAGCTCTGTTAATTCCTCCTTATTTTGAATCGTAATATGCATGTAAATTGTGAATGAAAAATCTGAGTAGACAATTGAACTGTTGTGGAGTTTGTATAGTACCGTTCACATTTTACTATACTATAGATAGGAATACGCGAAGCAGATAATACACCCAAGAGGTAGGCAACATAAATCTTAATATGTAATGTTTATATGGTTATCTTTGTCATTTTCAAATTCTCTGTCTCTATATGGACTGTATAGTATATATTCGAAATTTGACGATGAAGACTTAGATACACAGAAATAATACTACGAACACTCCAGTAGTGAATGTGTTGCAAGACATACGAGTGCTTGATTAGGAGTTTATCAAAATCCCATTGATATTATAAATAGATTAATGTCATAACTGAACTGGATAATTTGTCCATTGTTCTCTAATTTAATTGTTTTGTCGCGTGACCAGCGGAGATCCGTCGTGGGAAATAATGTAATAGTCAATGACTCTGCAATACGCGCGACTTCAATAGCAATCACTATTTACCTAATTACATGGAAGTTCGAGTAAGGAGTATTTACAAGTTGCAACGATGTACTGATTCAACTCAGATCATCACAATGAATAAACTAAGCTTCAAAATCTCCCAATAAAAAACTCCATTCACCCGCTATATGAATACTTATAATAATTATTTCTGTCCCAGTGTTCACAATACGCGAATGTAAATAGGCAAACGCACGGAGAAGAGCTGATTGATTTTGGGAAATTACCGATTGATCATGTGCATTAGTGTTATCACATTCTAGTACAAATGTACACTTACTTATTGAAGCTATTCCATTTTTTGAGGGCCATAATATTTTAAGTAATTCAAGTGAAAATCCAGGTAATAATCCAAATTTTTGCCTGTACCTCGCATGATGCCATATGGTGGTCGAGCCCCTAAGTAGGAAACTGTAATTGCAAGTAGGAAATGCAATCTCATCATCCTGTTGCATAAGACGGAAATAAAATTATACGATAATTTTGACGCGGTATGCAGATTCTATAAAGCAGTAATTATGAGATCCGTTGGTAATATATTAGACTGCACCAGTACGGTAATTAGCAGGTCTCCTTTATCAGAAGGGAGATGGGCACCGAGAAAAGGATTATGGAAGGGAAATAGGATGCATATGCGGACAAAGATAATTGACATACAATCTTGAATAAATCCTTGTCATTTGGTTACTAGAGAAACATGATTACATCTGCGATTCGTTGTTGTTTGGTATAAAGAAATAATTTGCAAGGGATTATGCATAATAAATCATGAATGGAATTAACTAATACTGCTGTGATGGATTACTGCATTTAGATAAGATCTAAATAGTGGATTAACGACTGAAATTTAACTGAAACTGAGTAAAAACTCAATATAAATTAAAAAAATATATGAGTGTAACTCATGAATGATTGGGGAATTATTTTTAAATTTTTTAGAATCATACAATTTGCGTATCAAAAATTAAAATGTGTTCTTATAATTGTTTTTTAATTATTTTTCGTGCAAAACAAGGCATTGGAAATAGGTGGGTTAGACCAGTAAGGGTGCAATATAAGAACAGTGTTATATGTCACGTATGTATTGTCAAACTAAACAGACAGAGGCCATTGGAAAATTCGATATATCGCGAGATGATGTATATTATCGATGAAAGAAATTGAATTCTACGACCACTTTGCATAGGTAGTTCTTTAAAAACACGCCTTTACCTTTTAGGCATATATGAATGGAGGTTCCTACAAATCTAATTGTAAACTTTAAACCATAAAAATATATTCTTAGTCATTAGTTCCCACATATTATTTTCCACTTCATAATTACTGTTACCAGCAGTTGCCTATAATTTTGCTACGCTTATTTACAATATTACAATACGAATTGAGTTCATTTAGACAAATCCATACAGTGTCATACCTGTCGGTCTTACATATCTAGCATGCAGGCAGAGAGACACGATGAGGCCCAAACCTAGAAAATGACACAAAAGCTCGTTATCAATTGTTAATGAAAGGCAAGGTATAAGAGAACCGCTGTTACAAAAATGAAATGAAATATTCAGAAGCCATATGTAGACTATCTAAATTTTATTTCAGTTTTTACCGATTCCGTTGACCTTGCAATTTCAATACTCATTTATGTTTAACTTGTCCACTGTGTGATATTATTCAAAATTTTTGTATCAGTCAAAGTGCCATACAAAACACAAGGGCACTGCTGTTCCTTCAAAAATTGATGACGGTATAGTAGTAAGAAACAATAGACCCGCCCAATATGCTGCTGGTCACCAGCTGATAAAGATTGAAATTCCCTTTCGAAAATCATTGCGAAAAAATAATGTCGAACAATGGCGGCGACCGGCGACGGTCTGCTGTGCTTAACGGTTGATACAAAGGGAAAAAAGCGAAATGAAATGAAAAAGTAAATCGCATTGGGATTACGGCACAGATGTTGGATACTGGTATTTTGCTATAAAAACAGTGAGTCCAGTTCAAATGACCATCAGAGATCAACGAGTGACCACAAGTGATACAGAGGATTTGGGAAGACGGTTCTTGTGGACATGCAAAATACATATACAATGAATAAGGTAAATATTTTAGTACACTCGTTCATTGTAGCATTGTATTGTAACGGTTTTACTGTAGAATGTGGTATTGCAGTTGGCACATATATGGAATGTAGGATAAGAAAAATGAATGAATTATTTTCAGGAATGAATTTCGAATTATGTATTTAGGTAAAATACGTTCAAGATTAACTTGGAAATGACTTTTGCAAATTGAAATTTTACCATAAATTCGTTTATTTTAATGTAAAGAAGGCTGTGGCCCATACAGGAGGTTTAATCCGCTATTAGTACTCATCCTTTAAGGACCAGGTTCCGTTGCATATCTTAGAGGAAACAGCGAGGATTACGGTTCTAAGTATAGGTAACGCATTCGTGATAACAGTCGTAAGTGTGAGCAGTCGTTAAACGAGATGGTCGTTAAGTCAGGAGTACTAGCATGTGCTTCTAATATAGATGCATTTTTTTATGAATTTTTGTCCGAATTTGAAAATAGAATTTGTTAATTTCAACCCCATTTTATTTCCATTTCTGTCTTACATTGTTGCTCTGCAAGACCTGCAAACAAGTTATGGTCCGATAACTTATAACATCCTGTATTTTCAGAAACTAAACGAAGTCCCTGAATATCTTTAACATAGAGTAGTCACTTTATTGTAATTCCAGTGTAGAATAATCTAGGAGTGGTCGCTTTCTTGAAACTATACACTGGCGTAAATCTGACACGGATCAATACTGAACCAGAGTGAGAAGTTACGTCAGTTGGCTTCAAGAACACAGTCGCATATATAACAGCTCTCGTATGCATCATCTCTCTACGTTTTATCTTTTTAGTTGTTCACTCCGCGTCTGCGCACACTGCATAATTGATAAGCTCCTCCGTAGACGTCACACATTTCTCAATCGAAAACCACATGTTGCACGATTAGAACAAAGGCCATAAGCAAAATTACCTACATTTTATAGCCAGAATTTTGAAGTTTTCCTTCATATTGCGTTACCACACGTAAAACCAATACCGTTGCTAGCCGACATCGAGTTTTGCATAACAAATTTTACGCATGCCAAGTCTATGACCATCCTATAGCACCGAAGCGAAGGGCTTTAGATCAATTGAAAATTCAGAACTTTGCTACACCAAGTTCATAAGAGACGCATTATAAAAGTTGGATAAGGGGTTCCTATATGTAAGAATTGTATACCAGATCATTCGCTGAACTACAAAAGTATCCTGTAGACTAAACTAAACAGTAGCACTAAATTCGCATTAACGACTTGAAAAAAATGCAGACCCTTACACCGAACGTGCGGTATCTGTAACAGCGCATGAAATAGACTATTTGTTTAAATTGTGTTATCAAAACACATCATCAAACAGAATTGCTTATTTGTTTCTGTAAATACATACAGGAAGTCGAAATTCCACGAACTTGTCGGAATACCAAGGCCACATACAGCCTTTTTCTTGATTTTTAAAATCCCAAGGGTGTAGCCTAATGTGGACTTTGATATTTATAGAAAAGCCCGTGTTAACCACGAATCTTGAGACTTTTCCATATTCCGTGATATTACATATAGGGAAATGCTTTTCGGTATATATAACAATAATCTTGTATCGCGTAAATGCATAGTCTTTAACACGAGTCGCACCGCGTATACCGATATTTCGTTGCTTGCAAAGTTTTGGGACATTAGAAGGACGTTTTCCTTCACTGTCATGTATGACATTTGGAAATAATAGCAAAAGCTTTCAATTTTTGGGAGTAATAACACTGACATATATACATGTTCGTTCGTTGTTCTTTGTTTCCAAGTCCCATGCACTTTATCTGACCTTTTGGGTTATCTCATCATAAAATCAATGTTGCATTTTCTTAGTCCAACCTTCGTGTAGGGGTTCATCAGAACTGTTGTTAAAATAACCCAGAGGCTATTATTTCGCTTGGCGATTTTCGTTCAACTCCTTTCTCCTTATTTTCAAGCAAGTCATCATAAAATATTCATGGGCTTTCGTCGTCATTCGAGATAACATTTTACTCTTTGCCTTTTTCATCATTAACTTCCCCGTTTGCATTACGCTCCTCCGAAACTGCATGAGAGATTCTTCTATCTTAAAATTTCGTTTCATTTCCCCACTGACGACGTAGGAACGCCAACTACTCCAGGAAGAGCAGTTTTTCTTTTCTTTTTTGTCTTCAACTCCATGCAGATCACGTCGCAGTGATCAGACGAACCGAGAAAGTATACGTGCTCAGTCTGAGCATCCATTGTAGGGTGTGTCGCTATCATTAGAGGCTAGGCTTTGCTCACGCGACAGCTTTGGAATTACCGCAGTATTGCCTCCTAGTATTAACTGTATGGTTGTATAAAAAAAAGTCTTCATGTACTCATGAATAAACCGTTACAAAATTCTATTTTTCAGGATGAAGTATACAGTGTAATAAGATATCTTTAAATATTTGTTTTAAATTAACCTTTTCGATATTTTTTTTAGAATAAGTTCAAAATATCAATGAAAAGGGTTAGGTCACGAAAAAGAACAGTTACGAAAAGAAGAATTGATGGGAAACATAAACCTCCAAACTAGAAATAATTATTGCTGGGTAAGTTATATAATTAATGTTGCAATAAACTTTATGGTGCTGGATATTTTACAATAGATGTAATTTATTTTGAAAAACTTGAAAGAAGTTTTGTATAGTTAATTCGTTTGAAAATGTATTTGATTTTTATTCCAAAATTTGAATTTTTTTGTTATTTTACTTCCCTGAGATAACTTTGATAGTGATGCATTTCTTTGAGGAATTTGACAAATTAATTTCTATGTCTGAAACCAACATAAAAAATTCATCAATAATATTTCGTAATAATGATTAATTCAATGTAAAAGGATTGAAAATAATTACTGACATACTTTCGTCGTGTTCAGTGTGTGGTCCTTGATTGTGCATAAATGCATATTAAGGCACGCGGTGAATGCCAAGAAAGTATTGGTCGCAATCTTCAATAGCTGAGGTCGAATTTTCGTATTGCCTATTGAATGATAAAAAGAATTGGGTTATGAAATTTAGAAATTATGAGAACTCATTTGGAAATCGAGATTTGTAAAACCAATGTTAAATCGTGAGACTTCATTTTTGCTATTTTGAAACTCAACATTTATGTAATTATTGGAAGTACTAGATAATCAGAAGGAAAAATTATAGTAAATAATATTAATGATAGTTAAAACATGGAAAGTCAAGTAGAAGATTTAAATGTCGGCAAAAGCCATAGCAGTTACCAAATTTTCCTACTGAACCGCACCTATATTTTTTCGTTTTCCAATTACCTATTACAACAGTTAGGAGAGTTAATGTATTTAGGGAAAAACTTATTTTGAACAAAAATTCACCGATTTATTTTTCTATTTTAGCAGGAAGTGATGATCTTAACTGATCAGCCACTGAACAAAAGTTCCATTGATAGGTCGGGGAAAAATGTGCAATATTGATGCTGGCTCTATCCGGCGGATTCAGAAAAGTTCCAAGTAGATATATTTCAATGCGAATGTTCTGTACTTATGATAGAATCGTTGAAAAAGGAAAGAAGGATAATGCTATCAGAAATTAGCGGAATGACAATCTCTACAACAGAAACGTGTATATCCGATATTTACAGATTTCACATTGAATATTCCTAAAAAATTCAAATCGTCTTCTTTCAGAAAGTTCCAAACAACTTTATAATCATAATAACTTAATTTATTTCTCTATATTTATAAGAGAACTGCGTCTCAGAATGCAACCTTGTATATACGTCTGTATTCATTCCTATAAGTTCAAATGATAATAAAACCAAAAAATAACAACCCAAAAAAATCGAAAAATTAAATGTCACATAAAAATATTAATTTGAAACTCAAGACATAGAGCGAAAATATTTTGAATTGTTGAATTTCTTATTAAAGTTTGCTTTTACAGCGAACTTATTACCACATATTTCTTCACATGTATCTTTTTTGTCTTGCTTTGGTGGATAATTATCGTCGGTCATCGTGTGATTGTAATTTTATGTTTAAACAATGTATTAAACTAATCAAGCCTGTTATCAAGCGGAAGTTCCATTTGCTTTTGAAGGAGTATTAGGCAATGTGCAATAAATGCTCTTATTGTGAAGTAGTCATTATCTGGCTATACTGTACTTATATTATACATTCACTGTGATTTCCTAAGTTATCGGTCTAATATCGTGATTTACTTTATTGTTATTTGTTGCAATGTATACAACAACTTTCCGATTCACTGTGACGTGATATATACGTATTGTAATATACTTTTATATGTCAGTGTTACGTAGTTGTACATCATATATGTAACTTATTTACGTCAATGTCAATGTATATCGAATTGTACACTATTTGGATTTGTTGAGATATACATTGACCTTGTTGGTGTTATACCCGGTGGTGGTCGTGTTATACTCGACATAATTGTAGTCGTTTTTCCGTCATGGATTTTATAGATTTGTTGTGTTACTGTGCACTATTTTTGAAATATATAAAAATGGATTATAAAATATGGCAATAGAAATAAAAGTGGTTATCATTTATAAATATACTGATAAATAATATTTGAATAAGTCTGTTTTGGGGTAAATAAAGTTAGTAGTTTTAAGTAGTTAATTGTAAGTCATAAGAGTAAACTACACATAGAATGGGAGTACGTGGGAGTAGACCTTTAGGGGTGGCAAGGTCATAAATCAAAAATAAATAATGCTATTATTGTCAACTTATCATCAGGAGTAATTTTCGAACACAGACTGACTGACTGAATCTATGTCGCGAGGTAAAATATTTATTTTTAAACGTATTTTGTCGAATTTATTACGATTTCGGGCTTGGGCTGAGAGAGGATTTTATCGGAATAAAAGAATACAGAAACTGGTGAACTGGAGAAGTTGACGGCAAAGACAAAAAATGATTCTGATACGAAATTAAACCGTACCGTACAAGTTTTAGTCGAGAATGTTTTTTCCCCCATTCAGATCTGATGTCAAGATAGTTCTTTTGCACGTTCAAGTGAGACTATACGCTTGAGGCAGCTTTCGTGGTGATTTCAATTGCACGATAATTATGTTTGCGCGTCAGAACTGCGTCAATGCTTCAAAATACTTAAAAATACAGATAGCACCGAAACGAAATTTATCATTTAATGAACAAATAATATTATTGGTGTTCCGCTTGTTAAGTAATTCTTGCACCTCTATTTACTTCCTGCAAAACTTATATAAACTAGGACCATAAACTATGATAATTCTTCTATCCCATGAGATTCTTTTTTCCTCGAATATTTATGTCAAATTACCGTACACTGGAAACCATCTTTTTTTATTTTATTTCGTTTGTTTGGTTAGTAGACAGGGATTAGTTTTTGTCAATTTTCGTGCAACTATTAATTAACAATCAAATAACGAGGTTGATTTATTATTTTCTCTGGCAACTACATCCCACTGGAACCTAAATTAGAAAAAAAACAGACAACATTAACCGATTTTGAACCTTTAGACGTTCAAGGAGGGGCAAATATGGAGAGCATATATAATCCAAAACAAACTCAATGTAATACTCAAGAGGTTTAGAGCTTGTGCTGAGAGGGTTGGGAGTAATTTCCACTTTCTGCTCAGTGTAGTATACTATTGGTTCAGTAAAGCAAGCTCATTGAAATTAGCGGCCAGTTAATTAGAATTCCTTATTCTTGATTCACTACATATTCACTATGCTATATGTTTATTTATTAAATCCTTAGATTTAGACTGAAGTGATACTGCATATGTTATCAGAGTGATACTCTCTGTGTATCGATTTGCTGTTTTCCGTTTTTCCGTTTTTCCGTTTACTCAACATTAGCTTAAATTTGCCGTTATAATGGACCGAATAATACTATAATAAAAACCGAATAATAAAAAACCGAACCGAAATATGAAAAAAACGAATAATAAAAAAGGAATGAAACATAAACTCACCCAGTAGCTCACATACAGACGTGCGTATGATAAGGGATAACTGCTAGTAACAACCCACAAATAGCTGGAACGCTTCACCCAACGTTCTTTACAGATCTTTCTACATCGTCCGTAACCAGGATTGCACCGTTCTTTGTTAAATCTAAATTATTAATTGAAATGGAAGTTACATGGAACAAGAAGGATATACGGTATTTCAGTTCAACGGAAACACTTTAATCAGAAAGCTCCACATAGAAATACTGATAAATTCCTAGAATTTATTATGCGAGAAAATAGGCAAAAGGAAAAATTATAAATAAAATGATAATGTTAAAACAGCATCTAAAAATATCCGCTTTGTTGGGGTTTGCCTCATTATAGTTGATAAGTAAGCTCAAATTAGTGAATGGAACGGGGTTCGAAAGTTGTCACGGTGCAAACGGGAAGAAAAATGTTTGGTACCCCTGTCCTACATCTTCCACAGAAGTTTGTAATTACAAAGTACCTGCATCGTTTTGCTGGAAATGATTGATGAAAATAGGCATCACGATAAATCTTGAGCCTGTAATTCTTGCATCCATAAACTCCGCAGTATTTGTAAATAGCAATTCTCGGTTGATAATCGCATCTGGTGAATCTACATCTGGAATTTGAGCCGAGTTTGGCGCACGAGTATGCGTTGCGTCTGAAATGGGAACGGAGTTATTAGTATGGTTATAGACCATACAATTATTTTCAAGTTAGCCTAACTTCTGCCCGTGGGAACTCACGCAAATTTTTGACAGCCGAGACATTCGAGACATCGAAGCAACAAAACATTAAATGGGGTTATCTCTTTGTTTTCCAAATACTTCAGTTGTATGAGTAATAATTATAGTATTTTTTCATGAAAATAACATTTATTAGTTTGTGATTTGACTTTTTTGTCGAATGCACATGCTTGAGACCAGTACCAGCACTACAAAGATTTTGCTAAACAACTATTTTGAAATTAGACTAAAAAGTGATACTCACGATGGACACTGTTGTATAAAAGGTACGTATGGCGAAAATCCTAGCACCAATCCACGTGTACCAGCACCAGAGGAAGAAACAGATGAGCCACTTGCGCCTTTCGGTGTGTCTTTAGTAACAGTCACCTGTGGAATAAAATGCATTCATAAAATATTTCTGCTATATTGCTTCTAGTTTGAAAATTCAATATAATATCATTACTACCTGTGACAATGCCTCTTTGGGGAGAGGGTCCGGATTTCCAGAATTAGGGTCTTCATCAATCGTGCATAAAGCATGGTGAAAGAACAGAGACAGCAGTATCAGAGTCACCTTCATCCTCATTGTTGCTCTGCAAAAGTAAAATGATCTTGTTTACCGATACAACCAGTTTATAAAGCGAAATCAATTATAGAGAAGTTGACAGTTCATGTTGCCTCTGGGTGTGCATACGTTGTTCTGTTGGTTATTTTTTTAACAGACTTGACCTTTGTAGCGAGAAAGCAACACTTGAGCCCTATACTGTAACTGTTACGGACTGATACCGCGAAGTTTCGCTGCTCTGCTATAAACGAATTCTAAAAAATGTTTTCGAATGAATTCGTTCGTTATAAAGAAATAATACGTGAGTGTAGGATAATCATACAAACGTTATGATTTGCTATTGGTTGCTTTTGGGAAAAGTGGTGGTAAGACTTGCTCGTACCATTTTTGTCCTGCAAAATTTATTTTTGCCTATTACGATGCGATGATATTGTGGTAGAATATGGTTAGTTAGATACGATGTTAGGCGAGAGTAGTAGTTTCATACAGGCCTTAAGGCTTACAAACATTGTGACTGGACTTAACCGCACGGCTAATCGGCAAAAACTTAACGGCAAATCGCAAATGACTTAACTCCCAAGTCTTAAATATATAAGGTCAACATCAGAAAATGAGACTTATGAAAATTGAATTTACACGGATATATAAAGTATCTTCCATATACTTCAATCAATTTAATTAGTAAATTGTTTTGTGTATGATGTACTTCCTCCACTGAGACCGGATAAGACCTGATAGCAACAACAACAAAAAGTCCCTCGGTGGTGTTTGGGAACTTATATTGGTATTTCTATAGTCATTAACGAGATGATGATGATGATGAGAGGTCATATAGCCTCAATAAGGGTCTCCACCACCACTGTAGTTGACCCCAACGTTCTCGGTATCCTATTTATACAGGTCTGACTAGGTGGATGTGTCTTGGACAAAGAAGCGGAGATGGCTGTTGCGAACCCACAACCGCTTTTTGAGCCGCACTCGCTACCGCTGAGCCACTCTATCGACTAGTGTGGAATTTGGGGTTTGAAACGTTTCAGTCAGTATACGGATCGTTGTTGACATCTAGCGGATCTCAAATTAGATTCCTAACCGAAGTAGCTCAATCATAAGCCTGTACACTAGGAAATTGTTATGCGTGTTTCCATCTAAAATACCAATTTTATTCTCCATTTCATTTTAAGGACCGTTAGTTGCATGAAGGTAATTAAAGATTAGTACCGAAGAGTGTTAGTACATGAAATAAATTTTCATTACGGTGGAAGTGTATTCCCATATGCTTCGTTGAGTGCATTAGTTGGATTCGCAGTTACACCCTTTGGGAACCTGAAATTGACAACATGTTACGCTGTAGGAATAGTAATACTATTCAACTTATATAAAATGGAAAATTGTCGTGCACAATTTTTGAAACAGCTACGCCAACACCTATTATCGGGCATATAAATAATAATATAATGCATATAAAATAAATATACTTACACAATAGCCACAGTATCCATAGTAAATTTGATATGGGTTAGTTTGCGCGATCACCCAGATATAACCCGTCATTTTGACCATATTATGCTGGCACGTATACTTACAATGTTCCCTGTACCTGCATTTTGCTCCCGGGTATCTAGGAAACACCAAATCAGATTTATCATAATTCGAATATATTGCGGACATACTAAGTTTATTTTATTTCATTAAATGTAGACAAAACTACGTTAAAAACAATAAAATGTTAGGTCCCTACTGAAAATTCAGATAATTGGAGATTCAAATAAAAATAAATACTGTACAAAACTATTTGCATGCCTTATTACCACATCATATTACTACGCTCAACAGGTTTGGTGGATTCTAGGATTGGAGATAAGGTAAACAATAAGTCAGTAATATGCAAAGATGTGAAATGCTGTATATGGTCAATAAGGGCGTCAGTAAGTGTACGATACGCCTTATCTGAGGTTAAAATCAGGTAGATTTGCGTAGGTAGCGATTTTCTTTAATTTAACAAGACGGGTCCTTGTTATATTTCCCCAATTTTATTTCATGGACAAAAACGCGGTTCAATGTTTTATGTAACTACATAAATACTGACTTGCAAGCGGTCGTAGTGATTGGTTTTGCGACTGGTGGATATTGGTAAACAGCAAGGGTATATGGTCGGCAACCATAGCGACTGCACAGAACACACGATGCTTGAGAGGGCAGGTATTTGCATCCAGACGACTGCGGACAAGTCCTGAATTGGTATTTCTCGCAGTCATACGACTTTCTGCATTGAAAAAATTGGCAGGTTTGATGACGCACATACAATCGTAAACACTTACGTTGAGTATCTGGCGTGTACAACGTCGTATCAACAATACACAATAGAAAAAAATAATGAAGATTCTTACGTTGGGCAATTCTTAGATAAACTCTGAACCCATGAAGAAGGATCGTGTGGTATTGGAGACTGGAAAAAAAAAGTTAAAAAAATATTATTCAAATATGAAAATGAACTTACTTCCTACGCGCGCAAAAGAGCTAGTATCAGATAATTTAATTGTGAAGTTGGAACTCGACAAACCTCAAAATTAAGACGAATTAAAGAACTGAACTTGTTCTCTGTAAGGTTTCTCTGTAGTAGACCATTTGCTATTATGTTTTGCAAATCTTTCAACCCTGGAGTCGAGTTAAGTCGAGCATTACATCATTACCTCTGTGCGACTCGACTCCAAACTTTAATATACGGGTCACTTATTCAAATCATCGCAATAAAAAAACAAACGCAAACCTTCAAAGGAACTTTCTTTAAAAGATCCGACGGAAAACTTTCAATCGAACCCGGGTTATCACAGTCAACGAACGCCGATGTTCCAACTGCAAAAGCACCAAGAATGAGGAGTAGAATGCCCGCAAACATCTTCATTTTTTGTGATTTGTCTGGTCTCTGAGAATAAGCAGCACAATGAAATATAAGTGAGTGGCGAGCTTTAAATAGAGTTGCAAATCTTTTACACACGCTATGTGTTATTTTTGTTCAAGATAAAGATGTTTACAACGACAAACAACACAAGAAAACAGAAATCCTAACGAAATTCTGCAGAGATAAAAAAATGCAATTGCGAGTTTTTTTAAAAAGAATTAAAACTAATTACTCGGAAGTAATAACGATTTGATGCGTTGAAAACACTTCAGTGCACATAGGCATTCATTTTTATCGTTATTGCCGAAAACTCACTGTCACTAATCGTAAATATTTATCCATAGAATAAGATTTAAATTCATAAAAATCTGGATTTTATAATCCCATAAAATAAAACAAGGTGTGCATGTCTTTGGTACGGAAATACTTCGATAAAATATTTTATTTGTAAGTTAGTGTCACGAATGAAATGCGGAAACTTTTACAGCCAAAGGCAGTATTTAGATTCACAGGAAATGATGATAATCATTAACGAATTATATGAGCCAGCAAAAGCAACGCCCTCTGTTCAACAGTAAATACGTTGTTGTTGGACTTTGTTCTGCCGAGTCACGCAAAAGTTATGAAGGGAAATTAATTCAAAACACGAATGTCTCACATGTCTGTGAACTCCATTCAAGTTTCTACTCCGGTAACGTTGGGACCTTACCATTGCCGGAGCACACAAAATACAGTAAAATTCACCCCTAAAAGAAACCCTACGTCATATGTTCAAGAACACATAGCAGGGTTATTGAGGGTGAAAGGATGAAACAGGATCTCTTCAGATCAAATCTCTTCCTTTACGAGGCAAAAAAAATGGGAATCAGATATAAATATGTGGAATAAATACTGCCTACTCCCTTTTACTATTTTTTGTAGAAGATTACCACCATCTGGAAATAAATTCAAGTGAAACGCTGCAGCTGACACTTTCTAAGCTTCCATTTTAAATGTTCAATTCGCTATTACTGTATAATTTAATATTATTATGAAGAATGAAAGTAGCTTGTAATTATATTTCATCTCCCCTATGAGAGATTGACGCCATTCCGTCTAATCACTGTGGTAATAGCCGGTTACCTGGCTTTAACGCGTGTGTCAGGCAATTCAATTAGCAGAAATTATTACTAATTGTGGGAATTGAGCACCGAGTGTGAAATATTACGTCAAAATACAATAATTACTATAAGAAATATGGAATAATTTTTATTTAACAACTTTTTCAAGGCACAATTTTATAATAATTTATTTAAATCATGCATAACAGAATCACTCAAAAGAGATAATAGAGAAATACCAATAACTTTTTAATAATAACAACCGCACTGCACTAAAAACTACTCAACCTGGATGCTAAAATTCCGCTACAGAAATTCATGTTAAAAAATCTCCTCTGAAGAACTGCAAACTCATTAATGTGTAAAAAATATAGTTATGGTGGAGCTGCATATTTGTGATTTAATCGCAAAGAGGGCGAAATGAGGCAAAGTGAAATTCCCGTTTATATAGCTGATGACGTTTCCAGCAGTTACCCAAACAAAGGATCGTGACTCGAGTTTTGTCAATGACGAAAGAACATGGGAAAAGTGCGCATAGGATCTGTCTGAAGCCAAAATAATCTCGTAACATAACATCATTTATGATTCCAAAGTCCTTATTAAAATATTCCAGCAAGAAAAATCGTACAACGACGACATCTCTTTAGGTTCTAATGGTCATGTAATTAGCGACAGAAGAGTTTATGAGCGGTCGAATTTGTTTGTCATTGAGTATTTGCCTTCGTTCGACCTCAAGAAGCGGTACTACTGCTGTTATACTATGAACAAAATATTGATTTGTGGCGTGACTCTCTTGTGGGCGACAGCTTTTACAACGGATAACGTCGATGCAGTCCCAGGCAATGTAAGTTGTAATGCAATGTGAAAATGATTAATTTAGAAAGGTTATATCGACCGGCGCCTTGTGTGGAATATATATGTGGGCCCAAACAGTGCTCAAAGTGGGGCGAAATGCCGTCTGGTAACCTCAGTGCTGCCTGCTCATTCTTACTAATAGACAGATTTTAAAGTTATTAGTGAAAAAGTTATATTAGCGGACTAACTTTCGAATTAAAAATCAGTTATTTAAATATATATTTCATTTCGTTTCAAAGAGTTTTGTTCTATAGCATTTCGCTTATTTTAAGCCAGAAGGCATCTTTGCTCCCGTGAAAAATATATATAACAAAAAAATGAACTAAAAAGCATGTATTTAGAGAAAGGTGTCCAACACAACCATATACATATTATTCCTTTACTACGAATACGATACAACTGTAAACATGTACCCATGGACGTCTGCTGGGGTTCCCACTGGAACAGGCCTTCTTACCGTAAGCGAGGGATGTGGAAGTTGAAACCTTATAATTATTTTAGTACTGAATACTGAACATTGACCTTAGGAAAGGGGATTAGCTTTTACAATATTAACCAGTTGGCCACACTTGAAAAGTAAGTGGACGCCGTTACTTTTACTGCTAACACGTTACAAAGGATTTGTCGATTTACGCATTAGTTTCTGCTTCAGAACTCGACAATCGCATAAATTGTAATACTACTGGAATGATATAAAATTCTATTAATAATGAAACAATGAATATTGTTACAATTTTTCAGTTTTTCTATCTGCCGTTCACATTATCTCCAGAATGGTTTCTTGAACAAGAAATGAAAACAACCCGTAAACCTCGTGTCAAGTACGACGTTTGCCCTAGGTTAGTCGAGAACTTATTTATTTGAGGTTCGGGAAAACATCTTACATTGGTTGCCTATTCTATAGTGAGTTAACTGTCGACGAAGAAGTTATCTGTAAACCTAGAACGCTTCACGACCCGGACGACTGCCCGAAAACCAGTTGCAAGTTCGTACCAACATTCGGCGAAGTGATGGACAAACAATCAGACTCTCGTTTTGGAAAATGGAGGAAAATTATAAAGAGAGATGATGGTACTCCACAAAGAACATATACCACGAATATATGCAAGTATGTCGTTTAGACGGTGTGTTAAGGTGGGGCTGGGTGGGTCATTTAGCATGAGCCTGCGATTTTGAAGGGGCCAACACACACTGGTAGTGACAAAGGGCTTCTTGTTGGAACATATTGGTATGGCATAGAACGTATATTTGCAAAGATATATACTTCTACATGTGTAAGAAAATGATAGAATTTCAATTATTAAACTGTAGTAATTTTATTACTTATTCTTTACAAAATAAGACTAAGCTATCGAATATTCTTTAAATTCTTAAATTAATAACTTAACGAGAGTTGCATTCCTCTACATAGGCTCTTATATTATAGCTTCTGTGATCAATTGATGACGTTTTGCTAGGTACCACTGTATACTTTATACAAGTCTATCGTTTACAGATATCCATATAAAATTTGCAACTGCGGATACGACAAAGGAGCATGCAGAAATTGCAAGAGTAAAAGAACAACGATCTGCCTGCAAAAATGGACGACGAAATACAGCTATTTCGAAGCCGAGGATTTGGCTGATCATTACCGACCAGGACCGATACAATTTTCTCAGGGAGAGATAAATGTAAAATCCGGGACTGGACTGACAGCGGAAGAGGAACTGAAAGCACTAGAAGAACATTTCAACGGAGGAAAGGACTTCAGTGAAAACGACAAAAACAACGCCTCTGGCACATCTACCCCAAGCACACATATATTTTTTCCGGGTCCTACAGCACCCCCGCCATTTACTTTTGCCAGACTCCTATCACCAGCGGAGCTATGGAACTTGCTGCTTTTTAAAAGATTTATGTTTGCACTAAGTATACACAGAGACCTGCCGCCCACAGCGCCTAGACCCTCAAAGCCAAATAGGAAAATCAAAAGGACAAGCGTGAGACTGGCATTTAAAGTGCCGGATGGATGTTCTTGCAGAACGCGATAAAATAAACATTTATCCCGGGCAAAGTCAATACATAAAAACGAAGTAAATGAACGTTTTGAGCCAATATTTGCAATATTAACTACTTACAATCTTGAAATGTAAATCGATACATAAGTTGAAAATTGTCAGAAATTGTGATATTCTCAATTCAATCAATCTTCCCCAATTTTACGAATGATCGTTAGGGCGTATTGGTCACATCTTGACAGGGAGGCGTCTTATAAATGAGATGAATTCATTCTTTAATTATTTATACATACACTATAACATTGGATTACATTATAACATAACACTACTACAGCGACTAAAAGCATTGCTATTGAAGTGGATTGTAAATTACTGAAAGAATTATTTTCCCTTTTTCTTCTTATCATTTTTTCTCTATTACTTACTTATTTGTACAAATTTTGGAAAATTGAACAATTTTTTTCTCTTTTTGGAGATATCTCGACCGAGTTATTAAAATTACTGAATTAAAACGATGACGTAATGAACTCAATTATTTACAAGGAACTTGAAGATATGATGACCAATATAGCCATCGGCGTATACTGAATATCATTTACAAAAAAAGCTATTTCTGTATGTCGTTCATGTAAATAAATATTCACATATTTTAATATTGTTGCAAGAATTCTACGATATGCAGTAGGTTAGAAACGGGTAATTTTGTGAACTATAGTTAGTGGACGAAAAACCTCACTAGGCCACTCAACCTAATATTAAATTTATGGGTCTGCTGAATTATAATTCTGTAAATTAGGTCCAAGAATTAAGTCGTTTAATGATAATGTGTACGAGAAAAAATGTGAATCAATAAACTGGGATGATATAAACAAAAAAATTCGTTTAACATCATACTTGCTGTACTCTTAATTGGGGCAATGTTGTACCTGGGAGTATGATTCAGATGCAAGCTTTTTGGCAACTATTAATGGAACTGGGAGATAACATTATAGGCTATAGCTTATGGGATTTGTAGTAAAGGTATAATATATAAATTATCATATAATACCAATTTTTCAAAACCCGATTCATAGCCACTAAATATAGGTCGTCCGTGATTCCAAATACTCTCTTATCACACGTATACTCTAAATAGTTTTATCTCCGCTCAATCTGATTAGATATTAGATAATATCATGATTGAATTGGTTTATATTTCGATTCCTCATCCGAATGACGCAGGTAGGATGATTAAAAATCATTTTTATGAAAGCAATAACCTAATGAAGACAAATCTCTGACGAAGTTAAGTAGATTATTATGATGGGAAGGCGGTTATAGCGACGTATTAAGTCCTTAATGAGCGTTTGAACTTTGATGGACTGGTTTCAAATAATTCAAGTTATTAAACGAAATTGGCTTTTTTTTACCAATACGCAAGAGGGGAACAATTTAACTCTCTAGTCTCGGAGCTAACGAATACAATCTCGAATATCTTTAATAATCATATTTGGAAGGTTAATATATCAACGGTTCAGGCCCCAATAAAATTCAAACTTCTCAGTTTAATTTTTCAGTCATTCAGCTGTTCTGGATTCAGTTGCTTAATTCATTCAGCAGGTATTTTAAAAAGCTCAATATTCCACTATACTATACCGAAATGTCGTGACTGCTAAGCCTTAGGGCCAAATTTGAATTAGGAAATCATTCCAAAATTATGACGTATATCCTTGCTAATGACAATAGGAATTATCGAAACAAGAATAATTGGAAAATTTTAATTTCTGTTTCGTACGCGGGATTTAGATTATTTCGGGAAAGAAGGTGAAATCGAAAATTAAAAATGGGATTGTGGAAATTGTCGTATAAAGAGGTCACAGTTTTAAGTAATTCAGCTAAGCCAGCAGTATAAATACGAGGTTTGAAACTTATCTGAAATCAAGTCAAGCTTAAGGTTTTGAGGAAGAGGTGGAACTGAATTGAAACAACGCAAAAATAAATATGAATACTGGAAGTATATTCGCAATCGTCTGCCTGACTTTCGTCTTGGTGATTTTCTGTACCGAAAGTACTTATGGAGACGGTAATGCCGCTGTGGGTACAGTGGTGAGTATATTTTTAGTGATTCTTTAGCAGATTTCCCACCTTCCGATTACTTTTATTCAGTAATTCTCAAACTTTTTTGATCAATTCCCCCTTTCTACTAAATGCCAGATTTTCATTCCCATTCAGTCATTTCATTAACCATCAAGCCGAAATTTATTTATGTAATTATTGAACCATAAATTGAACAAAATCTTTGGAGAGCTTATAACAACACTGTTCTAGCAATTGCAATATTACTTCTCTTTCGATAAGATAAGGGTTAGAAGAAGTAAATACAAAACCATAAAAAAATCTCTGATAATTTGCATCTTATAGCGATTTAAACAAGTTAACACGATATCTTCTTCTCTTTGTAATTTACTATTACTGTATCTGTGATAATCATTATTACTTTTTCCGTTATTAGCTCGATGTAGCCCAACTGGCAAGAAACGGCAAGAAACCCAAGGACCCAAAGCCTTCTACGAATGAGTGTCTAAAGTAAGTATTATAATATTCAAATTAAACTCATTGGTACAGAATTAAATTATTAGACGTAGAAAAAATGATGTATGTGCTATAACCAGTTTTGTATACACTCGGAGTTTTTGTGACTAGACTTGACTTGACAATTGACTAGAGTTATTTGATTCTACTGAATAAAAGGCATCCGAATGACTTGATTATATTACCGAGTTACAAGCGAATAATACAAATGTATTTTAATTTTCACAGACCGAAAAAGACCTGTATACCAAAACCAGGGAATCAACCAAAAAATTGTCCTGAAGTAACATGCAGATACACTCCTAAATACGGGGTTGAAGTCAACTATCCCCACAGCTTGTTCCCGTCCCACGGTTACAATCCATTTCAGCAGTATTTGCTCAAGCGAAAAATCGTGAACCTTGGTGGAAGTTTCTCGAAATCTTTTGAAGCTAAAACGTGCAGGTAACCACCTTATTTTTATTATATTCGGCGTTCAGCTTGGCGATATTGCCCCTATGATCACTTTGGACAGATATCCATTTCCTATTATAACACAGAAGGAATACCATTCTGTAATAACTCTTTATATACGAGTTACAAAGTTACACACATTCAAATAGCTTCAATTAGTCAAATATTCTTAGTCTTAGAATACAGTGCGCATTAAATGCATCGTAAATATAATACTGCTGTAATCAGTCCATTGAAGAATAGGGTTTGCGGAGGTCGGTTTGTATGTCCATAGTTGGAAGACCCCAGGATTTAAATAATAATACATTTATCATTTATTTTTAGATTCCTAGACAAAGCATGCGATTGTAAAAAATGCAAATGCGAGGAAACGACCGAAAGAAAGATATGCAGACCGAAATTCAGATCGGAGACATTCCTCACATATGTATGGGACACATACTATTACGAACCGTTCGGAAGCTACAGTCCTTTCGCTCACAAATTCCCCTTCCTCGGAGGAGGATTACCTTTCGGTGGAGGATTACCTTTCGGAGGAGGATTACCTTTCGGAGGAGGATTACCTTTCGGAGGAGGATTTCCGCTCGGAGGAGGCCTCCCGCACTCATCAGGATTCCCTTATACTCCGAAATTCCCAAATATCTTTGGTAGTTTGTTTGGACTTGGCCGCACGGAAGACTCCGATGACCAAGCACAGAGCAGACATTACGTTGGTCAGGATCAATATACCCAGTCCACACAAGACTATTATGACAAAGGACAGCAATACGGCCAAGGCTACTATGACCAAGGACAACAATATGGACAGGGCCAGTATGACCAGGGACAACAATACGGACAGGGTCACCATGACCAGGGACAACAATACGTACAGGGCCAGTACGATCAGGTTCAACAACCAAGCTATTTTGATCAAGGCCATTACCCCCAGAGTCCTTACGGCGCTCACCAAGGCGGATACCAAAGTTCTCCTTTCCATTCTGGTGGTTCCGGATTCAATCCCCTATTGGCCTATCTATTCTTCAGCAAAGGAAATTCGGAAGAGAACAAAAGCCCGTTCGGATCTTTCTTTGAATTGGATTATCGTGGCGTTAACTACCAGTTTAGTAAGAGCCCTAAAGTTCGTCTGGTTATACTCAAAGTACAGGTGAGTTTGAAGAACAATACTGCACTTTAAACGAACCTTATCAACAATAGCGGACTGGGTTTTAATAGGTCAGCTAGGTCAGCTAGGTCAGCTAGGTCAGCTAGGTCAGCTAGGTAAGCCAATTATTCCACCATATGCGATGCCATCAACAAAGCAACAAGCTTCCATTGCTTGATATATATTAGAAGCCCTTTTCATATTTAACAGGATGGATACATTCTTTCCATTCATCCCAGAGCCCCCAGGCCATTGAACATTGCCAAAATACCTTTTATGGATAGCTAGACCCGGGTTATCTATCTAAATTGTAAACTAACCACAGCTTTTGACAAATGCGAAAATAAAAGCTGAAATCGTATTAAAAACAAACATAATATTTCAGACCCTTAAATTTAGTTGCCTCACGTTTCCTATTTTTGCTACCTGCTATTTGTGAGATTAACATAAACAGTTGCAGCATGATAACAATAACGTGAAAGTGAGAGAACAAAAACAATTTTCTTTAAAAGCTAACCAACCTTATATTCATTATTCCATCTTTTCCAGGTTCCAGACGGATGCGAATGCAAGTAACGCGAGAACAAAGATGAACATCTGAGTCCCTCCTAATCCCTTTTAATTGAATGAACGCCTCTCTGATGCAGAACAGCTGTGATAACTATCTCGTTCTACATTTGACCGTATTGTTACTCTCACATATTTATCTGCAATGTACAAAAACGCTTATTTATTTTTATCAAGTTTTCTGATGTTTTACATTCAAAAATATAGAACAAGGAATAAATAAAATAGAAATAAAAAAGAAATGCATAGTTTACTAGTTCACAATGCAGTACTAGTTAATTGAAGTCAGCGAACTTTGTATAGCTCATACCGCTGTCGGTAATTCACGGCACACGGGTATTATGCCCTTTATCACTCTTAGTACACACGAGGTAGGGTAATAGAAATACAGTTAGATTAGCAAACCAAACCTCACTTGGCCGAATCTGACGTAAACGTGTTTTTCTTATCTATTACCTTGGCTTGCTTTAAATACAATTTGCTGGACATATCTGTGTTTGCTAATGCTTCATTACAGACCATGTTTAACGATCTGAATTTGAAGAATATACTTAAATAATACTTGGGATAAAATTCTGATTTTCATTACGCCAAAGCAAACACATTTCAGTACTCCCACAAGCTCTGAATAAATCAGATGTCTGACTAAAAGCTTGCTCTTGCTATTCAGTTATTCTGCAAGTTGATCTGTCTTATACCATAGTAGCTATCAGCCTTTCAAAACTAGTCTTATAAAAGCAAAATACAGTATAGTAAATGAACACATCGTACAGTGTTATTCTTGCTACACGGGGACACATCACAAGGGAACTGATTGTTACTATCGAAGCTACTTTATTTGCGCAACATGGAGAGCCAATTATAAAAAAACGTACAAAATAATAATTACCCAGGGAAACAAATATTTAACACGATTGGGATTACAATTTATTTTGTTCTATTGCTACTCCGTGAGGTAATAATTAACCTGAAAAACTTGTAAAATTTGAGCTTGCAAATGCTTTTACAGTGTGAACAAAGGTAGAAAAATAGTTTTAAGTAAAAATACAAGTGAAAAAGGGACCCAAGTATAAAAAGTAAATAATGAAGCGGTAAAAAAGTGTGTGTATCTCCCATGAAAAACATTCACAAATCCGTACATCAAGATCAGATAAACTGGGATTCTTTCAACATCAATCATCGATTCAACATCAACCACGCTTCGAATCCTGCTATTCTGGTGTACACTCCTGGAAAATCTTTATCACCGCATCCGGTTCCAAAACTAACGATGCCAGCTAGAAACCAATCGCAATTCATTTGTCTTTGGCACATGAGAGGTCCGCCGCTGTCGCCCTGGGTAAATAAGCAAAACATGCGATTTACAAAAGATTAAGAGTTCCGAACACAGCTCGCAGAACTACGAGTGTAATCATCGTAAATTTACGACCATCTCGAGGACACATTTTACTTCACTGATGATGGAATCTAATCAGCATTAAATAATTTGCTACAGTCATGGAGTAAGTATATATAAATATTGTGTAGCTATAGTATCAATTTAAGTTTGTTCTATATTAATTTTCAAACCTGACAAGCATCAGCGCCACCGTCTGGCTTTCCTGCGCAAATTTGCCTCACGTCATTAAGGAAGGAATGTGTATTGTACGCAGCTTTGCATTGCTCAAAATCAATAATGTCAACTTCAACTTCACGCAGTTCTACTGATATTTGGTCCATTTGGAATTGAACTAAAAAAAGGTTATAATATATGAGTTTTTAATTATTTATTTATTCAGTTTAACATAATGCTGAAGACATGTGCGTGCCAAATAGAAAGGTTGCCCAAATCTGGATCAAAAGCATTATTGCTCTCCCATTTACACCTGTAGCTAGTTAGTACATTACTGAAAACCTTGAACTGTTACTTGTTTGGTTTTTTTACGGCTAAATTATCATACAATCTCCCACCCGTCAACATAACGTGTGGTTTTTGATATAAGCTAATGGGAGTATATTCTTTTGGCCTACCCTGGAAAAGTCTGAATGGACGCCCTTGCCTGCTGAAATATGTCAGTGCTTACGTAAGTGTTATTACTGGTAATGGCTAGTCTACTTACCGTCTCCCCAGCCAGTAACGAAACATTTTGTTCCGACCGGTAAATTCTCAGCAGTTGGTAAGCCAATCACATTGACGTATTGGGTCATGACATTGATAGGTTCAGTAAACTGAAAAAGTAAATCAATTGGTTAGTTCGTAGAATATTAAAAAAATATTTGAAAATAGAATATTAGACATTTTCCTCGGATGGTCTTCAACACAAGATGACTTTGCAACTTAGGGCATTTCAGATACAGCCAATGAAGAACACCACTAGCAAAGGTCTTGCCCGGCAAGTCTTCAACGCAAAAGATCTTAGATATATATGTTACGTAGGAATTAACCCTTGACCGCACACGGAGAGTAAACCCGGGGTTTCTCTGTTGATGCGCCGTCGCACGAAGCATCTGAACTCCCGTTCTAAATTGGGCAAAGATACATACGTTGAGAAATTGCGACGTTGTTTTAAGACAAACAAACTTTTCTTCCCATCATTTAGTTTTCATTTTCATGGGGACGCTGTTATTATTTGTACAATACACGATGCGAATTAGCAATAGATCGGAATAGTTTACATCCTCATGACATTTAGTACTACACTTAACTACGAAAAAGTAACTAACATCAAGGATGGCAATATCGTAGTCATTCAATCCAACGACATAGCTAGGATGATTTGTAATCATTCCGTTCGCAACATCCCTCGATTGCAAACGTTCTGAGGCATCCCGTAAATTGATGATTCCAAATTTCAGTCTTGGATTGGCAAGAGGATTACTAAAATACAGAATATATAATTTGTTAGCATTTATTAGTGGTACAATGGGAAAAGTACCTTATGAGGTAGTACAAGCAGCCATGATAACTGGAGTTATAGGGAACTACTTACTCAAAACAATGAGCTGCAGTAATTGCCGCTGTAGGTGTGATCAATACAGCTCCACACATGAATGTTTGATCATCAAAAAGAGCTCCCTATTAAAAATTTTTCAAGTATATTTTATTCAATGTTGATGTGTTTCATGAGTTACGTTTTACAAATAGCAAACGCAGTCAGCTCACCATCCAAGGCCACCTGTCGCTGGCCAATCTCCCCCCGATTATTCTTTGTGTGGGTGTTCCCACACAGCATGAATCCGTCTGTCTGTAGCGGAGAGTTTGACCCGTGGGACAACTTTCTAAAAAAGGTGATTGTCGACTGTCACTGGGTTCTAACCAAGAAGATTTGATGACAAATTACGTACCAACACACCACGGATTCGAATTGTCTTTCGGACTGGGACACCACGTACATTGATTTCCATTTCCCTCACAAGTGTTTTTGTTGATCCCACTTCGATTTTCCCAGTAACAATCATATCGTATTTCTTTAAGACAAACTCTATCTGATAGAAAAGACAGACACAATTAGCATAAAATGTCACAGAGAAGGTGAAAAATACTCGTGAAAAGGGAAAAAGGATCCCGTCTATAGAAGGACATTTTCCAGTCCTAAAAAAATTGTCTTCAATATATTTTTACTCAAGCATCGAGGTTGGCTTTGAGAGCACCACACGCATTTATCAATTGCGTTACAGGTGGCAGCATCTGATTGAACGTTTCCGCCATCACAAGCCACTGCTCCGTGATCTGAAGTGCAGATAGCCGGCGGAGGTGGATCAGACGAAGAATCTTAAGTAATAGAATGAATAATATTAGAAAATATTTTGCTCTATGTCGAGCTTTAATGTACCAGTCAAACCGAAGTGTGAGAATTATTAACTATATTCATAGTGCGAATCAATAGTCGATTTGCTTAAATTATTACCTAACTTGAACAATCACGAACGATCAAAAATTTTACTTATCAATTAACTAGCTATACCTACCACGTATACACCAAGGATCTCCGGAAATTGCTGGGTTGGGGCACCAAGAACATCCAGGATTAGCAACGCACGAATTCTTGTCTACACCGCTCGTAGATACATTAAAACAGTCGTTGCGAACGGAAGCACATGCTTGTTGTTCTATATAACGGAAAATAAAAAAATTAAAATATAGTACGTTGTTTCATAATAAAATGTGAACATCTATTTCATTATCCATTCTGTAGTGAATGCTGGCCGGAATGTTGGTTGATGTATTACGTCTAATATGTGCTAATTTTAGCGTGATTGGAACATTAGAAGTTCATTTATAAGCGTTGATTGTACTTTGCCATTTAGCGGTTGGAAGTTTTTACTTCACTTAACGTTTATAAATGAACTTCTAATGATCCAATCCCCCCCAAATTAGCACATATGAGACGTAATACATGACCCAACATTCTCAGAAAAAATTGGGTCGATTAATTTAGGTTAACTAGAGTTTCGAAATAAAATTTTTCGGGGTTAACCTGAATCAATCGATCCAATTTTTTTAAAAGATGTTGGTTTATGTATTATGTCTCATATGTGCTAATTTTAGCGTGATTGGGTCATTAGAACTTCATTTATGAAGTCGATTGTACTTAGCCATCTAGCGGTTGGAAGTTTTTACATCACTTGACGGTTGTGAATGATCCAACAGTGACATCTAGCGGTTGGAAATTTTCACTTCATCTAACGCTTATAAATGAACTTCTAGTGATACAATCACGTTAAAATGACCACATATGAGACATATTACATGAAGTAACATTCCAGAAGAAATTGAGTCGATTGATTCAGGTTAACTCCGAAAAAATCTATTTCGAAACTCGACCCCCCCCCCCCCCCCGGCCGTAACGAGTGACCCCGCGTTGAACAGCCCTTAATAAATCGCCGACCAATTGCCGTTCCACTATATATGACACACCAATGAATTTCATAACGAATCTATACATATAAGCACCATATGCACAGCAAACTAACGGGAGCCCTTATCCTCTTTTTAAGTTAAGGTTAAGTAAATAGGTGGTCCGTGACTTAAAAAAAGCATAACGGCTTTCGTTAGCTTGCTGTACATATGGGGCTCGTATGTATACATTCGTTATGAAATTCTACATTCATTGATGTGTCATATATAGTGGGATGGCAATTGGTCCGCGAGTTATTAGGGGTTGTTCAACGCGTGGTCACTCTTTACGGACGACTCGAAATAAGTATTCAAGTATCGAAATAGATTTTATCGGGGTTAAACTGCATTAATTGACCCAATTTCTTCAGGGAATGTTGGTTTGTGTATTACGTTTCATATGTACTAATTTTAACGTGATTGGATCATTAGAAGTTTATTTATAAGCGTTAGGGGGAAGTAAAGGTTTTCAACCGCTAGATGTCGCTGTTGGATTATTCATAACCGATAGTGAAGTAAAAACTTCCAACCGCTAGGTGGCAAAGTACAATCAACATTTATAAATGAACTTGTAATGATCCAATCACGCTGAAATTAGCACAACTGAGACATAAGACATAAAATAACATTTGTTATAAAAATTGGGTCGATTGATTCAAGTTAACCCCGAAAAAAACGATTTCGAAACTCGAATACTTATTTCGGGTTGACTGTAACGAGTGACCCCGCGTTGAACAACCCTTAATAACTCGTGGACCAATTGCCGTTCCACTATATACGACAGGGCAATGAATGTAGAATTTCATAGTGAATCCATACATATAAGTATCTTATGCACAGCAAACTAACGGGAACCGTTATCCTCTTTTTAAGTTAGGGTTAAGTAACTAGGTGGTTGGTGCCAACGCCAATTCATGTATAAGTGTTTATAGATCAGAAACCCAGGACAAATCCATTCTAACTTCAATAACCCGGCGGCTAGAAACTCTGACGGCTCACGTACCCCTGGTCTTCTTTGCTACGTTTTTGGTAAATAGCACATGTACCAATGATAAACTCTTACTTTCTATTATTGGTGAAAGGGATGGCATAAAATTCGTCAAAATCTTAGTCTTGCAAATTTTACTCTTATCGTAAAACGGAAACAGATGCTAGTAATGGACAGACTTGGGTCTAAATAGTAAAGTTATTATGAGTGAAACAGTTTTACTTAAACTGTTACTTTCTAGTAGTTTTACCGTTTTAAAAAGTTACATGTGGTTGCGAGTATTGAACAGAATTGCTATTCGGCCCGCGCTCGTCATTCTTTCAGTTATCCGGCCCGCTGTAAAAAACGTTTGGTGACCCCTGCTTTACGGTGTGAGAGAGAGGGTCACCCGCTGTTGCAAACTCATTTAATTTTATCCGTGTAGCAATAAGGAATTTGAAACCACAGGTAAAAATGATACGTATCATAATTTGGAAGATGTTATCATATATATTTCCAATGTAAGTGTACATTCAAATTTAGGTTCTGCAAAGGTTTCAACCGTTTGCTTGATCAGTTACGACTATTGCTTCTAGTAAGAGAACGATATATACTTACTAGCCACACACCAAGGTTCTCCGTCCTCGCTCACCGGGCACCATGAACAACCAGAAGCAACGCAGTCCTCTTCTCTCATACCTTGCGTGTTTGGTGCGACGCAATCGACCCTTGGCGCGTTTTCACACTCTGAACAAAGAAATGTAAGATATCACTGGTACAATCATAATCTCTTATTTTAATTATCGAAACACTGCAAAAAGGAGTGGTTTTCACAAAGGCCGTCTACACACATAGGCTCTTATTCGACGCCAAAGAAAAAAATAAACCACACGCCATTAATGACCTATTGCGACCGGCAGTTATCCAGTTCTTAAAGCGGGGGCCAACCAATACGCCCTAAATATACTACCAGTCCAAAATCCTAAAAAAATGAATTACGAAATACTTTGCTGAATGAGACGTGTCTTCTATAAGACTGTTTACAAGATGACAAGTTATATTCCAGATCAAATATTATTTTCACGTTATAGACATAGCAAGATAATGTACATACCGTTGCAATAAATGATCAATGGAAGCAAGAGAAGGCCGAGACATATCAACTTCATATTGTTCAGCTATACAAGTAACTTTTCTAAGTCGTGCTCAATATGAATCTACACCACAATGAGCTAACAGTTAATAGAAGTTCCCCAAATCTCTGCGATCCTATATGTAATAATTTCCACAAGCGAAAACTTCCTTCCTTATTTCTATCATCTATTCACGAATGAAAGTGAACACCGAAATGAAGAGAGCGAGAGGTTATTTCAAAAACAATTCCGTTAAAAGAAATCGTAATCTAATTATACGTACATCAATGCACAGGGTTTCTTTTTGTACCACAACGCATGTATGTGTGTATACAAATCCACGTCTTTAATCCATTGCATCTCACTTATTTTAGCTCCCGGGGAAAACTGACTGTTCACTTGCGCTGTCGACAATTATCCAACAATGGTTGACCCAATTACATAATTATAGTTATTCAATGTTTATTTTAGATGTTGGTAGCCCAAACAATTCCACGTAAGTATACATTTTTATTAATCTGGTGAACAACGGACGGGTACCGTGGATTTATTTTTAGTACCGGCGTTGCCAGCGACCAATTTATACAGTTGGGTCGACTGTGAGCGGGTGATTGCGTCTTGCTCAAGGACATGGAGATGGCTCAGGCGAGGTTCGAACACGCAACTTCTTGATTGTAAGACGCGCTTGTTAGCATTAATCCCAAAATACTATTATTGACCCCAAAAAAACGGAAAGAAATGTATATAAAACCACAGAAAAAGAAGCAGAAGCGAGTTAGGGAGTAGGATTCTTTCAATCACACTGGACATTACACCGTGATTTCCCTTTATTTACTTTTCCCAAAGTTAGAACAGGAGAAATTAACTTGTTGCAACTATCAACTACTATTCAGTATATCTTACTTACATGTTAGTGAAAAACTTCCATTAACTCATGGAAGATTACATTGTGGTGATATGCAATATTTAGCTAGACTCTTTCCGAAGCGTTCTCTGAATTTGGTCACTTTGTGATAATCAGACACTTTGTAATTCATAATATGACCTAAAAATGAATCACATATTATATATTATTGCAAAATTTTATGTTTTCTTTTCAAGAATTCACAAACCCAGTAACCTTTATCTAAAGAAATCGACACGATTGCGCAAGCGGTGATTAATTTATCTCTAGACTGCACAAACAGACGGTTGGTAATATTATTATTCAGGATTTCTATTCAACACATTCGTGTTGAGAAACAAATACGCTGTTACACAATACATACCGTTTATGTAATACAGTACACATTACACAAGATACTGTATAAATAAGCTTTAAGTGAATCATCAGAGAAGGAGCATCATGCTGTGTTGCCGCATCTTATTTGTATTATCTTTCAACAGGAAACTTGTTGTCATTTCGATAAACAATTTAGTAGTGCATCGCGCGATCTGCTTAAGTTTTATGCTATGTTGAACTGCAGAGAAGGGGTATGTAAGCAGATGTCCCCGCGGAGATGTTCTCATTTTGCTATCCACTGGCTCTTACGCAACTGGTTTCTACGCACAGACTTGATGCACATCTCTGTTCACTATTGATTCATTATTACTACAATTGTGAAAATGATTTACTAACAATATGCCAGAGGAAATAAGTACTTAAATAAGAGAAAATAAGTTGTACTGATGAGTGAGCACTGAACTACACTTCCACGATGGCCAAATAGATTTTCTAAATGCTGTCCATACATACCCGATCATAACTCCGGAGGGGATTGTTGGTGAAACAAGATTCAAAATTGCCTTATCTTCAGCAAATATACAGATCGCTCAAGCTTACACAACTAGTTGAATCGAAATTAGTCAGCGGCGTTTCCGCCAAAATCCCTAAAACAAATCACACTGTGAAATGTCTTAAACGTATATAACATATACAGTGATTAGAAGCCTATTACTCATGGTACAGTATATCGTTTCTTTTTTACATTCCACATTAAAGTGGCTTAGGTGTAGCTGGTTGAGGGGTAGAATTGTGATAACTAACCTTTACCATAACCCTCAGCAACCCCAGTCCAACATAAATTCACATGACTTTTCCGAATGTAACCGGGTTATCTGAACGAAAACACACTACTATACAAGTACCCTGACTGTTTCAAGTCTGCATTATTACACTTATTCATTACACATCCTATGTAAGTAATCTGTACTACATCCTCATGCATGGTAGCAAAATACTACCCAAATTGAAATAAGCTGCCGGTCTTGAAACTACTTCTACCACTATTCATTCTACATTCGAGTTCTGCACAGTATCAAACAGGTCTACTGTAAGATAACTGTCGTCTTAATAAATACCAATAATAATAATAACAGTAAAACAAGAGCTTATGTTCCACTTAATTAGCTAAATAGACCTCACGCCCGCTAATAACAGTCATGTTTGTCTAGAAAAGAATAATTGGCTTATACGTCGGTGGATCTTATAATCAATGATATCATCCTATACTGGTAGAAGAAATTACAGCAATTCACAGCGAATCTAGATTTCACTTGATAGGTCATTGAAACTCTTCCAACAGGACATTAATAACCGAACGCGTTGTAACCAATTTACACTGCAGAGTTATTTATCATTTCCACAATCTAGAATTAAACCCGACAGTACAACTGCATATCTTTTTGCAATCTACCATTATCCCTAGTGGTCATTAAAACCGGGAGATTCTTTCTGCCTTAGTGAGTAACAATTTATCTCATATTTTCAAATCGTAAATTATAATGCTTATATTAATGGTTTATTTGTCACAGCTGGATAAAACATAAACCTAAAACATCAGATATTAAGATCTAGCAGATTGGATAAATGATAGAATAAACTCTGGCTCTGGCTCTGTCGTTTCTGTCACTTTAAGGACAAGTGAAGTTTCCAGCTGGTCTAGGCGGGACTCCATTAGAGGCAAGAAACGTTTCAAACCATGTTCCTCTAACATAAACTCCCGGGAAGCTTGCGCTACCACAACCGGTCCCGAATGACACGAGTCCTGCAACGTACCAAGCACAACTCGAACATCGTTGACACATAAGAGGACCACCACTGTCACCCTGTGTGTGAAGAAAAAGATTGAAATGTAAGTCGATCTTGAGTAAACGACTCAAACGATCTAGCCGTCTCTATTTGAACTAACTATCCAATACAGCAGTGAAAGTCAAAACAGTTAATGAAAGAATTGAAAACACTGATTAATGGAAAACTGTATCGAATCGAAATATTCCACGAATAAGATAAAAACTATCGCAATGACTTTCCACAAAAGCGTATGATGAATGAAAACTTTGTTTACAATAAATACCCATGGGCTTATAAACGGGAAACAGATAAAACAGCAAATACACACAATATAATGTATTTTATCATGTGTAATGAAAGTTTTGTAGCTTACAATTCAAACAGTTGTTTTATATCATGAAAATTGATCGGAACAGTAAATATCTAATGGTTTTATTGTGCATTTGTGATTTTATGTTATGAATTTGCACGGTTAAAATGGTGTAGTTGATTATGTTACATCCAACTCAATTACGAATAAATTATGTTGCTTATATAAGATATTACCTGACACGAATCTGCACCTCCAGCAGCTTTTCCAGCACATATTTGTTCCGCAGCCGATGTCGTTACCTGAGCAGTACTTGCGTATGCCGTTGTACACTGTTGAAAGTCTAAGATATCAACCTCTGTTTCGAGCAGCGTAGTCGATCCCACTCCCCCAGAGGTGGCTGAAAGAGGATAGGTTGTTATTGAAACGGAGGAGACAGTGTTAAACAGGAAAGGATGTGTGATATGTTTTAATTTTCAACCACTGTATATGTGAATTTCAACAAAAATGGGTTAAGTAATCGGTCTAATTTTTCATCAATTACTTGATCAATTTTACCAACAAAATAATATTAAATTAACATTGTNGCTTGCGTTGGTGAAATCAGAGAAACGCCACATGTATGACCTCCGTTTTCTCGTAAAGATCCCTATTAAATTTGTACATATAAAAGTTTAGACGAATCGTGATTTTTTTCTTCATCTTCTTCTTCTTCTACAAAACATGCAAGAACGAGTGTAGATAAAAGGAAGAGAAAACTGTTTTTACAGAATTATTTTTGCTTTCATATATCATCATCATCATGAATAATTGGAATGCATATCCATCTAAATATTGAATACCATCACGGTCATTTTTTCATAAAATAATATAAATAATATATCTAACTATCCAAGGCCACATTCCCACTAAAGATGGTGTCCCTCCCACAATTCGACTCGTAGGTTGTTGACCGACACAGCATAAATCCATTTGCTGATATCGAAGTGTTTGTCCCACCGGGCAGTTTTCTAGAAGAAAATAAGATCTACGATTCTCATTTGAACCAATAATATTAATTAGGATAACTCATGTCTAAATTTTCAATCATTGAGTCATTTGAGTCATTTTAGTTTTCACGCTGGTCACAGGTTTAAAAAGAGTCGAATAGCTTACACTAGCTTATAGAATGTCGCTCCAGTTCTTATCTATTCCTATGAAAAAGATAAAATCTTACCAACACACCACGGTGTATTAGCAACAGTACTCGGGCACCATTTACATTTATTTGGAGACGCTTCGCAAATCGTTTGAGAAGATTGGCTATTAGACGTCCAATAACAATCAACTTTTGGCAGAGTTGCGCATGTCCTCGGAACAGAGGTAGTTGTACTTGCTCCACTTACTGGCGTACCTGTTGCTGAAACTGCTCAGTAAAGAAAGAGATTGCAGATTATTTATGCCTAACTTCAAATATGTTAACCAAATATGTTAATCAGCAAATAATTTACGAATTCGGTGTCTGATGTTCAATAATTCACATGCTCTATTTTAAACTGAATATTGTTAAAAGAGAGCATTACTTTGAAACCTATTAAAAGTTAAATACAGAGGGCACAAAGTTTAGTCGTCGAATTTCACAATTATTCCATTATGATATACAGTGATTTATGCATACTGAACTTTTAACTTTCCGGGTGTTATGTGGAATATTGCAACAGTGATAATATGGTAACAATTATACCATAAGTCCAATTAGTTGGCATAATTAGTAGAGAAAACACAAAAAGTTTACCTCGAACGCAGTGAGGGCGTGAAGCAGTCAATGTCGGGCAGTAGACACATCCCGGTTGGGCGATACAGGTAACACGGTTGACACCTGATTGGGGAGTCGAAAAGCAATCAACTGGATTGGTGGCTTCACATGCTGCATTAGCTTGCTCGGCTGAATCACAAATGGTGCGTATGATTTTCGAATAATAAACAAAAATGCAAAATGTACATGAGGCATAATAAACAATGATATTTGTTATGTTCATATATATTCCTTGGTTTTCAGATAGAATAATCCCTATATATATATATATATAT